>JAAVTI010001081.1:0-29072 GCA_011947335.1 Phytophthora constricta | reverse complement strand
GCTGGTTACTCAGGTCAAAATCTCTGGACGGTCGATGTCTACAGTGGGCAGCGATGTTATCACCCTGGTCCATGGAAGTGCACAAGGTTGATCAGGACCAGGATGGGCTCGCAGCTATCGCGTTGCAGAATCACTCCAAGGGAACACCTGGACCAGGTTGCGGAATATTTGATCCCTGCCAAGGGGCGAGTCAGCCACCTCCTCCATTGGTTTGGAAATGTTGGAGGCCGACTATCAAGGTTTCGTCATGAGTTTTGATGGCGCAGCCAAGACCTCGACACGTCAAGGGGAGATGTGGCTGTACATTGTGGAAGATATCTGGATGGGAAGTTCTAAGGCGAAATAAGTTCACATCGCAACCAGATCAATGAGAGCAGGGCGCGTTGATTTCTTAGAGAAAAGATGAAGGAGGTCCGCGCCTCATACTCTCGCGAACAGGCATTGATGATGTCGTCCTTCTACGAGGTGAGCACCCGTTGCAGCTCGCTCCGTCTATCTGAAGTGGTTCTGACAGTTTTGGATGAGCAAATTGGCACGGAAATGCAAAGGCGCATGATGATGCCTCAAGGCCCTGCCCCGGAGCTCGAGATGTTGGCTGGCTGTATTGTGGAAGATACCTGGATGGGAAGTTCTAAAGGCGAAAGCATATTTCCTTGAAGATGTGACCGTTAATGATGCGGAATATCATGGAATGTTCAAGGGGATGGAGTTAGCCCTGGAACATGACATCCAGGAACTGGTCGTGGTTGGAGATTCAAGAATCGCCATCCAACAGGTTCAAGGTTTCATCAACTGCAATCAACCCAACTTGCAACGTCGACTGGCTGAGGTCGAAGCATTGAAACCCAGGTTCAAGTCGCTCAGGTTGGTACATGTGAAGCGTGACTATAATCAGGCCGCAGATTACCTGACGTCTAAGACACTTGTTCTGGGAAAATCTTGGGAGGTCGAAGATGACGACGAGAAAACACACCTGAAACATGTGTCCAGGATCGAAGAAAAGCTTATCAAACCCAAGGTAGAAGCTGAAGAACACAAAGCATCAGAGACAGTACCAGTGGAGGATGCTGACAGTATGGTCCAGGGCACCAAGGTTATGGCCGCGATTACGCGAAGTCAGTCCAGGGACAGTATGGCTCAAGGACAGTCTGATAACCCGCTTGCAATCCAGGATGAACGTTGGCGACGTGTCAAAGCACATCAAGATGCTGACGCCCGAATGATTGAGATCAAGCAGTACCTCAGAGGTGACTTTGGGGAATTCTCGCGAGTCCAACTCAAAAAGATTGCCAAGATCGCTGATCGAATGGTTCTGGATTCCCGTGATGTATTGTATTACCTGAACCAGTTGACTGCTAACCGACCCAGGAACAGTAACACTGAACCAAGGTTGGTGATACCTGGAACACTGCGTGCAGATATCTTGCACTACGTACATGAAGACTTTCAGGGCGGACACCAAGGCATTACCAGGACATATGAACGACTGCGTCGTGAATACTACTGGCCTGGAATGTACGCGGACGTGGAAAAACTCGTCAAAGAATGTGTTGATTGTGCGTCCGCCAAGGGGCGACCGCCAAACTCAGGACCGTCTCCTGGTAATATTGAACCAAGACGCCCGTTCGAGGTGGTGTCTATGGATTTTGTCACCCACATGCCTAAGTCCGAACGGGGTAATACTTTTTATTACTGTTCCAGGACATGTTTTCAGGGTATGTGATGTGCAAACCCATGAGTTCCACAACCGCCCAGGATGTAGCCGAGGCTTACGAAGAATGCGTCTTCAGGCACTTTGGAGCAAGCTCTATGATCAGGCACGATCAAGATCCCAGGTTCATGAGCGAAGTTTTTACCAGGTTCAGGGAGCTCCTGGGCAGTAAGCAGCGAGCGACCCTAGCGTACCGCCCTCAGGCGAATGGCCAACAGGAGCGATCGGTGCAGACAGTCATGAGGAGTGTCCGAGCTTATGTAGCTGAACCAGATCAGACTGATTGGGACGACCACGCAGAGCGACTGATGTTCGCCTTGAACACTTCTTACGATGCGACCAGGATGGATACCCCATTTTACCTGGTACATGGCTGGGATGCTTGTGGTACAGTATCGGCTATGCTTGGACCTCGTCCATCTAGTGTTCCAGAGAGGACCGCGTTCGAATGGCGACGTAAGTTCCAGAGAGACTATGGTTATGCACTTGCGTGTGCAAAGGATCTCCAGGAACAGGCTAAGCGTACCAGGTCTGAGGAACAGACCAGGAAGTGGCGAGAATTATCGGATCGGATTAAATCTGGATTTGAGGCGGGCGATGCGGTATGGCTTTATATCCCTAAGGTTCAAACTGGATTAAGCCGCAAGCTCGCACACCTCTGGCATGGCCCATTTAGGATTGAAGAGGTGCAAAATAATTTCAGGGTGAAACTCAAGATCGAGGACACTGGCTACCGCGTGAACCCATGGGTTCATGTTAGCCGGCTGAAGCCGAGGGCACTCTTCCCAGAACGACCAATGAACCAGGTGGAAATGAACGAGGATGATGATTTCGACACCGCATTATTACCTGAGGATAGCTGGGAGCCAGACAACCAGAACAGTGAGTACGAGGTTGAAAAGATCCTAGATCTAAGATGGACCAAGAGAACCAGAACCTCGAAGCGTATTCGCGAGTACCTGGTCAAATGGAAAGGTTATCAGGATCCAGAATGGTTACCAATGACACAGCTTAATTGTGGGGCTCTCCTGTACGACTTTAACAAGGGTGCCAGAGCGAGAGCCAGGTTCCGGGCTATGCAAGCAGGCGACGATCATCCTGGTAATTAATGTTCAAGGACAGTGTACCTGGAACATGTGACCGTTGACAGTGTGAACCATGAACAGTGAAGTGTGTGAAGATATTATTGATGAACCCCAGTTACTAAAAATGGAAAGGGAATGCGGGTGTCTTAGGGCAATGGTGCTCAAGATGCCCGTCCCGGGCCCTTAAAGCCCGGAGTGGAAGTACCAGGGTAATAGAAGTTACCCATGGTCCTAATCCACAAATGCATGACCTGAACCATTAAGTGACAATGACGAACCTGAAACATGAGACCCAGAGACATAGTGATTCGAGAAAAAGGTAAAGCTGTTATTCCTGGGACTTATGAAAGTACGACTACGCGACGACATGCAGAACATCAAAGTTAGTGGCCCAGGTCATAACTTGTTCCAGGATCAGAGATCCAGGTGCGTGATTGGATTCTTGGCGCGAACCACATGTGACAACCTGGTACGTTGGAGATCCACAGGCAGATGCGAAATCGTCTGCCTCTCGTTCTCGGCAGTCGCCCACTGTGTTCGACCAGGTTCAGCCCAATCCAGAGTCTCAAGTTGAGTCATCAGACTCACGGGCTCCGTCTTGTTTGCCTTGGCGACACGAGGATCCATCCAGATCCAGTAGCAACACTTGTTGGGCAACGTCCAGATACCAGGCTCCTGAAACAGTGTGTCGACGAAACCAGGCACCTGAGACATCACCTTCACCTGAGCCTCGTAATCCTCCTGGAGCAGTGCCCGGCGGCTTCGACGAGCAGTGTGTATCTTCATGGAATCAAGGTCAGTCTTCTTGTCGATGACCACCCAGTGTTGGACCTCCCAGAACGCACGACAATGCTTCTTCATGAACTTGACGTAGTTGTCCAAGGCCTGCTTGACTTGTTTACTGAGCTTGGTGCGTTCATGGAAATATAACTCCGTGATCCGGCTCTCGAACATAGTGTTCCAGGGAGCGAGTGTTTCAAGGTCCCGATATTTCTGGGCATTCCAACGTGCCTTGAGCGGTTCGGACTTGAACTTGTTCGGCTCATAATCCGGAAATCAGGGGACTGCAGTGCATGCTTGGACGAAGCACTCGCGAACTGCATCAGAGCACCGTAGTGACGCCAACTGACAATGCCTCGGTGAGGCACCTCAACCTGCTCCAGTTCCGCGATAGTGAGTTCCTTGTAGGACTTACGAGCCAGCGGCGACTTGGACCTGAGTTCGGCAGCCTTCGATCGGCTGGGGTTGTCTTCTGTCGCTTGGACGCACGCTTGTCCTTCTTGGTCGTTGGGGTCTCGGGCGCTGGACCTGGAACATCTTCATCGTCGTCACTTGAATCAAGGAGGCGACGCTTGGTTGAACTGGGTCTGGGCGAGGCTGCATAGGTATTGCTGTCTTGAGTCACTGTACCAGGGACGTTGGTGTCTGGTACAGGGACCTCTGGAGCAGGGACCTCTGGAACATAATCCGGATCTTGAGCGGTGTTGTCTTCCTCGTCGGATGACTCTTGAACAGGATCAGTAAGGGCTTGACATCCCTGGTCCAGGGCACCCCAATACGACGGCCGAACGAACTGTTCCCTCAAAAATTCCAGTCGAGCCTCAGCGAGCAGATAATACCGCTCTGGGACGTACTTGCTCCAGGGTGTCGTGTCGAGTTGGTTCCAAAACATCATGCTCGTGAGCATGTCGACCAGACCCGACTCCACAAATAACCCGTGAGCAGCCTTATCCTCGGCCAGCCAAGCGAGAGCCGCCTCTAGTTTCAACCCAGTACGAAGAGCCTGACGAACATCCCGACGAAGGTCTTGCCAAGCCGCGAATTCCAGGCGCTTACGAGCATCGACCTTGCTGAGCCTGGTTTGATCCCCTGGGAGGCGAACATGTGGAGGCTCCAAAGGAGTGTGAATAAAAGGCCGCATTTGTGGGGCGCTTGGCGCGCGAGGAGTACTCTTGCGGTCCTTGGACTTGGAGCTTGTCGTGTTCGTGGGCGTCTTGGAACCTGAAACAGTCTCCTTAGTGTCTTGAGTCATGTCAATGACGTCTCCACTTAGGTTACTGGGTGCACCAGAGTCTTTGTGCTCCTGGTCGTCATCTGGGTGACCTCCCCCGAGCTTGCTTGTCTGGATAAGGTCCCGCCTTGTGACGAATGTCCTTCAGATCTTCGACCGTAATGCGAGTGTCCCAGGTGGTCGGAGGCACCGTCCCTGAGACATAGTGTTGAACCAGGTCCCAGAGACGTTGCCAATTTGAGACCACCTCGGAGTGCTCCATGAGAAAATCCATGAAAGCCCAAGTGTCCAATCTTGGCTGATTCACGCGAGATTCCAGGACGACACGCTGCACCAGGGCATCTTCGAGTTGACGTTCCAGGTCCTTGATCTTGGTCTTCAGTGACAATAGCTGTCTCTGATGACCACGAGCAATGGCCCGGAAATCAGTCTCTAGACGATCGCGAGAGCAGCGCGCTCCAACGAGCCTGATCCACTTGCCTGAACCAGTAGTCACACATGAAGCGCCACTCGCGCTTGATGTTTTCTTCGGCCTGCTGAGCATCCAGAGCAATCTGGGCCGCTGATGGATCAGGTGCCGCCTGTACCAGGTGCCGCATGCGACGATACTGGCACAATGTGCGACGTAAGAGCGAGGTCATGTTGAACACCTTCTCGGCAAGACGCTATGGGGGTACTGTTTCAGGAGCGCCGCAAATTCACGTCGCACCTGAGTCGTGGATAATAAATGTCCCACTTCACGACCCAAGGCTCGACCGGGAGTGTACGGAGGATGTCGTTGCGCACATCTGTCCCCAGGATGGTGACCAAGTCATCGATATCCTCCGCGGTGAAATTATCAAACGTGATCAAAGTATCCACTCCACCATAGCCATCTTGGAAGCAGGCACCCTCACGCAGCGCCGCAGCAGTAGCTGGTACAGCAGCTGCGAAGGTCTTGCCGCCAGGAGTGTTTGCTGGAGGATATGGCCAGCGGGGTGAAAATGTATCATCCCTCACGCTGGCCTGGTACTTAAGCCGGTCGCGCACCTGAGACATCAAGTCCGTAGGCAGAGATGCCAGGTCGTGTTCCGTGAACCACTTCCTGCCTGAGAGCAGGGTGTCCTGAGACGTCGTGCTCTGAGGCAGATCTCCTGAGGCATCATTTTTACCTGGAACATCTTGGCCGCCGTTGTCACCGAGATAATCGCCCGGATTGCCGGTTGCAGTCACATCAGCATCAGGCCTGAGGCCCAACTCGCTTACGGGCGCTTTGTCTTCCAATGCGTTGGTAGGCGGACCAGAGTCCGGACCACCCTGAGCAGTCGCTGGTAATTCGCTGGCGCCACCCGTCACCGGTGCGTCACCTGATGCAGTCTGCGGAGGGAGGTCTGCGGGAGCGTCGTCCATAGTCGCACGTCCTTGTTCACTTGAATCTGGACTGCCGATGATTTGGGAGATTGAGATATGAGTGCGGCGGAGCTGCGGCACAGCCGTGATTCGGTTGAGTCGCTTCGAATGTCGATTGTTCTTCGGAAAGGACGGTTGACGGGACCCGCCGTGTGCGACAGGGCGCAGAAAAGAGGGGAGCCGTGGGAGCCGACCAGGAACATCTGTGTTCTGTTTGGTTTTGGCTCGGTTTTTGGTTGACCGGTCGGTCACCAAACGTCTGGACATGATACAGTTAGCTCGACTCTCTGACTGTATCTTGGTCAGAGGGGCGGTTGACACGAGGTGATTCGGAGTTTTCCCCTGTCCCACCTGGTCGGACATTCTCGGCTTGTGATTGGCCGAGCCGGGAATTTAGTGGGTATGTACCCATGAATCAGGAAAGAAATGAGAGTGACGGTTCGTGAGGAGTCGCTTTCCCCTGGAGCATCAACTACCAGGGTATTGTTCAAGAAACCAAAGTCAACTGTACCAGGTCGTATGTTCCAAGTTAACTGTACCAGGTGATATGTCCCAAGTCAACTGTACCAAGTCGAATATCTCAAGGCCAATGTACCAAGTCGAATATCTCAAGGCCAATGTACCAAGTCATATGTTCCAAGTCAACTGTATCAGGTCGGATGTTCCAAGTCAACTGTACCAAGGACGTCAAACTACCAGGAACATGGTCCCTGGAAAGGGTCGCCAGGAATCTTTTCATGATTTGCCTGAAGAGGCATGACATCCGAAGAGACACAAGGTCGCATCCCCGGCGAACATGAAATCCAAGGAAGCGCAAGGTTGCTGAGCCTCTGGGTTGGACCCCATACTGAAATCAAGTCAAAGTCAGCGAAGTGTTTGTGTACCCTAGATCAGACAGTTGAGCTTCTCACAACGAGTTGAGCTTCGTCACGCGACGAGGTAGCCCAAATCGGACCTTATCCATATCTCGGCCCCGAGCTCGTACGAGGACGTAGATCAGACAGTTGAGCTTCTCGCAACGAGTTGAGCTTCGTCAAGTGGCGAGGAGGCTTTAATCGGACCTTGTACTTATCTCGGCCCCCGGATCTTGTACGAGGACGGAGATCAGACAGTTGAGCTTCTCGCAACGAGTTGAGCTTCGTAAAGCGACGAGGAGGCTCTAATCGGACCTTGTCCATATCTCGGCCCCCAGAGCTCGTACGAGGACGTAGATCAGACAGTTGAGCTTCTCGCAACGAGTTGAGCTTCGTCAAGTGGCGAGGAGGCTTTAATCGGACCTTGTCCATATCTCGGCCCCAGAGCTCGTACGAGGACGTAGATCAGACAGTTGAGCTTCTCGCAACGAGTTGAGCTTCATCACGGGACGAGGAGGCTCTAATCGGACCTTGTCCATATCTCGGCCCCTAGAGCTCGTACGAGGACGTAGATCAGACAGTTGAGCTTCTTGCAACGAGTTGAGCGTCGTCACGCGACGAGGAGGCCCAAATCGGACCTTGTCCATATGTCGGCCCCTAGAGCTCGACCGAGGACGTAGATCAGACAGTTGAGCTTCTCGCAACGAGTTGAGCTTCATCACGCGATGAGAAAGCCCAAATCGGACCTTGTCCATATGTCGGCCCCAGAGCTCGTACGAGGACGTAGATCAGACAGTTGAGCTTCTTGCAACGAGTTGAGCGTCGTCACGCGACGAGGAGGCCCAAATCGGACCTTGTCCATATCTCGGCCCACAAAGCTCGTACGAGGACGCAGATCAGACAGTTGAGCATCTCGCAACGAGTTGAGCGTCGTCAAGTGGCGAGGAGGCTTTAATCGGACCTTGTCCATATGTCGGCCCCTAGAGCTCGTACGAGGACGTAGATCAGACAGTTGAGCTTCTCGCAACGAGTTGAGCGTCGTCACGCGACGAGGAGGCCCTAATCGGACCTTGTACATATCTCGGCCCCCAGATCTTGTACGAGGACGTAGATCAGACAGTTGATCTTCTCGCAACAAATTGAGCTTCGTTAAGCGACGAGGAGGCCCTAATCGGACCTTGTCCATATCTCGGTCCCTAGAGCTCGTACGAGGACGTAGATCAGACAGTTGAGCTTCTCGCAACGAGTTGAGCTTCATCACGGGACGAGGGGCCTAAATCGGACCTTGTCCATATGTCGGCCACCAGAGCTCGACCGAGGACGTAGATCAGACAGTTGAGCTTCTTGCAACGAGTTGAGCTTCGTCACGCGACGAGGTAGCCCAAATCGGACCTTGTCCATATCTCGGCCCCCAGAGCTCGTACCGAGGACGTAGATCAGACAGTTGAGCTTCTTGCAACGAGTTGAGCGTCGTCACGCGACGAGGTAGCCCAAATCGGACCTTGTCCATATGTCGGCCCCAGAGCTCGTACGAGGACGTAGATCAGACAGTTGAGCTTCTTGCAACGAGTTGAGCTTCATCACGCGACGAGGTAGCCCAAATCGGACCTTGTCCATATGTCGGCCCCTAGAGCTCGTACGAGGACGTAGATCAGACAGTTGAGCTTCTTGCAACGAGTTGAGCGTCGTCACGCGACGAGGAGGCCCAAATCGGACCTTGTCCATATGTCGGCCCCAGAGCTCGTACGAGGACGTAGATCAGACAGTTGAGCTTCTTGCAACGAGTTGAGCTTCGTCACGCGACGAGGTAGCCCAAATCGGACCTTGTCCATATGTCGGCCCCAGAGCTCGTACGAGCACGTAGATCAGACAGTTGAGCTTCTTGCAACGAGTTGAGCGTCGTCACGCGACGAGGTAGCCCAAATCGGACCTTGTCCATATGTCGGCCCCCAGAGCTCGTACCGAGGACGTAGATCAGACAGTTGAGCTTCTTGCAACGAGTTGAGCGTCGTCACGCGACGAGGTAGCCCATATCGGACCTTGTCCATATGTCGGCCCCAGAGCTCGTACGAGGACGTAGATCAGACAGTTGAGCTTCTTGCAACGAGTTGAGCTTCGTCACGCGGCGAGGAGCCCAAATCGGACCTTGTCCATATGTCGGCCCCCAGAGCTCGTACGAGGACGTAGATCAGACAGTTGAGCTTCTTGCAACGAGTTGAGCGTCGTCACGCGACGAGGAGGCCCAAATCGGACCTTGTCCATATGTCGGCCCCCAGAGCTCGTACGAGGACGTAGATCAGACAGTTGAGCTTCTTGCAACGAGTTGAGCGTCGTCACGCGACGAGGAGGCCCAAATCGGACCTTGTCCATATGTCGGCCCCCAGAGCTCGTACGAGGACGTAGATCAGACAGTTGAGCTTCTTGCAACGAGTTGAGCGTCGTCACGCGACGAGGAGGCCCAAATCGGACCTTGTCCATATCTCGGCCCCCAGAGCTCGTACGAGGACGTAGATCAGACAGTTGAGCTTCTTGCAACGAGTTGAGCGTCGTCACGCGACGAGGAGGCCCAAATCGGACCTTGTCCATATGTCGGCCCCCAGAGCTCGTACGAGGACGTAGATCAGACAGTTGAGCTTCTTGCAACGAGTTGAGCTTCGTCACGCGACGAGGAGCCCAAATCGGACCTTGTCCATATGTCGGCCCCAGAGCTCGTACGAGGACGTAGATCAGACAGTTGAGCTTTCGCAACGAGTTGAGCTTCGTCAAGCGACGAGGAGGCCCAAATCGGACCTTGTCCATATGTCGGCCCCCAGAGCTCGTACGAGGACGTAGATCAGACAGTTGAGCTTCTTGCAACGAGTTGAGCGTCGTCACGCGACGAGGAGGCCCAAATCGGACCTTGTCCATATCTCGGCCCCCAGAGCTCGTACGAGGACGTAGATCAGACAGTTGAGCTTCTTGCAACGAGTTGAGCGTCGTCACGCGACGAGGAGGCCCAAATCGGACCTTGTCCATATCTCGGCCCCCAGAGCTCGTACGAGGACGTAGATCAGACAGTTGAGCTTCTTGCAACGAGTTGAGCTTCGTCACGCGACGAGGAGGCCCAAATCGGACCTTGTCCATATGTCGGCCCCTAGAGCTCGTACGAGGACGTAGATCAGACAGTTGAGCTGCTTGCAACGAGTTGAGCGTCGTCAAGAGACGAGGAGGCCCAAATCGGACCTTGTCCATATGTCGGCCCTAGAGCTCGTACGAGGACGTAGATCAGACAGTTGAGCTTCTTGCAACGAGTTGAGCGTCGTCACGCGACGAGGAGGCCCAAATCGGACCTTGTCCATATGTCGGCCCCCAGAGCTCGTACGAGGACGTAGATCAGACAGTTGAGCTTCTTGCAACGAGTTGAGCGTCGTCACGCGACGAGGAGGCCCAAATCGGACCTTGTCCATATGTCGGCCCCCAGAGCTCGTACGAGGACGTAGATCAGACAGTTGAGCTTCTTGCAACGAGTTGAGCGTCGTCACGCGACGAGGAGGCCCAAATCGGACCTTGTCCATATCTCGGCCCCTAGAGCTCGTACGAGGACGTAGATCAGACAGTTGAGCTTCTTGCAACGAGTTGAGCGTCGTCACGCGACGAGGAGGCCCAAATCGGACCTTGTCCATATCTCGGCCCCCAGAGCTCGTACGAGGACGTAGATCAGACAGTTGAGCTTCTTGCAACGAGTTGAGCGTCGTCACGCGACGAGGAGCCCAAATCGGACCTTGTCCATATGTCGGCCCCCAGAGCTCGTACGAGGACGTAGATCAGACAGTTGAGCTTCTTGCAACGAGTTGAGCGTCGTCACGCGACGAGGAGGCCCAAATCGGACCTTGTCCATATCTCGGCCCCAGAGCTCGTACGAGGACGTAGATCAGACAGTTGAGCTTCTCGCAACGAGTTGAGCGTCATCACGCGACGAGGGGGCTTTAATCGGACCTTGTCGATATTTCGGCCCCTAGAGCTCGTACGAGGACGTAGATCAGACAGTTGAGCTTCTTGCAACGAGTTGAGCGTCGTCACGCGACGAGGAGGCCCAAATCGGACCTTGTCCATATGTCGGCCCCCAGAGCTCGTACGAGGACGTAGATCAGACAGTTGAGCTTCTTGCAACGAGTTGAGCGTCGTCACGCGACGAGGAGGCCCAAATCGGACCTTGTCCATATGTCGGCCCCCAGAGCTCGTACAAGGAAGTAGATCAGACAGTTGAGCTTCTTGCAACGAGTTGAGCGTCGTCACGCGACGAGGAGGCCCAAATCGGACCTTGTCCATATGTCGGCCCCCAGAGCTCGTACGAGGACGTAGATCAGACAGTTGAGCTTCTTGCAACGAGTTGAGCGTCGTCACGCGACGAGGAGGCCCAAATCGGACCTTGTCCATATGTCGGCCCCCAGAGCTCATACGAGGACGTAGATCAGACAGTTGAGCTTCTTGCAACGAGTTGAGCGTCGTCACGCGACGAGGAGGCCCAAATCGGACCTTGTCCATATGTCGGCCCCCAGAGCTCGTACAAGGAAATAGATCAGACAGTTAAGCTTCTTGCAACGAGTTGAGCGTCGTCACGCGACGAGGAGGCCCAAATCGGACCTTGTCCATATGTCGGCCCCCAGAGCTCGTACGAGGAAATAGATCAGACAGTTGAGCTTCTTGCAACAAGTTGAGCGTCGTCACGCGACGAGGAGGCCCAAATCGGACCTTGTCCATATGTCGGCCCCCAGAGCTCGTACGAGGACGTAGATCAGACAGTTGTGCTTCTCGCAACGAGTTGAGCGTCGTCACGCGACGAGGAGGCCTAAATCGGACCTTGTCCATATGTCGGCCCCCAGAGCTCGTACGAGGACGTAGATCAGACAGTTGAGCTTCTTGCAACGAGTTGAGCGTCGTCACGCGACGAGGAGGCCCAAATCGGACCTTGTCCATATGTCGGCCCCCAGAGCTCGTACAAGGAAATAGATCAGACAGTTAAGCTTCTTGCAACGAGTTGAGCGTCGTCACGCGACGAGGAGGCCCAAATCGAACCTTGTCCATATGTCGGCCCCCAGAGCTCGACCGAGGACGTAGATCAGACAGTTGAGCTTCTTGCAACGAGTTGAGCTTCGTCACGCGACGAGGAGGCCTAAATCGGACCTTGTCCATATGTCGGCCCCTAGAGCTCGTACGAGGACGTAGATCAGACAGTTGAGCTGCTTCGCAACGAGTTGAGCTTCGTCACGAGACGAGGAGGCCCAAATCGGACCTTGTCCATATGTCGGCCCCTAGAGCTCGTACGAGGACGTAGATCAGACAGTTGAGCTTCTTGCAACGAGTTGAGCGTCGTCACGCGACGAGGAGGCCCAAATCGGACCTTGTCCATATCTCGGCCCCCAGAGCTCGTACGAGGACGCAGATCAGACAGTTGAGCTTCTTGCAACGAGTTGAGCGTCGTCACGCGACGAGGAGGCCCAAATCGGACCTTGTCCATATGTCGGCCCCCAGAGCTCGTACGAGGACGTAGATCAGACAGTTGAGCTTCTTGCAACGAGTTGAGCTTCGTCACGCGACGAGGAGGCCCAAATCGGACCTTGTCCATATCTCGGCCCCTAGAGCTCGTACGAGGACGTAGATCAGACAGTTGAGCTTCTTGCAACGAGTTGAGCGTCGTCACGCGACGAGGAGGCCCAAATCGGACCTTGTCCATATGTCGGCCCCCAGAGCTCGTACGAGGACGTAGATCAGACAGTTGAGCTTCTTGCAACGAGTTGAGCGTCGTCACGCGACGAGGAGGCCCAAATCGGACCTTGTCCATATCTCGGCCCCCAGAGCTCGTACGAGGACGTAGATCAGACAGTTGAGCTTCTTGCAACGAGTTGAGCGTCGTCACGCGACGAGGAGGCCCAAATCGGACCATGTCCATATGTCGGTCTCTAGAGCTCGTACGAGGACGTAGATCAGACAGTTGAGCTTCTCGCAACGAGTTGAGCGTCGTCACGCGACGAGGAGGCCCAAATCGGACCTTGTCCATATGTCGGCCCCCAGAGCTCGTACGAGGACGTAGATCAGACAGTTGAGCTTCTTGCAACGAGTTGAGCGTCGTCTCGCGACGAGGAGGCCCAAATCGGACCTTGTCCATATGTCGGCCCCCAGAGCTCGTACGAGGACGTAGATCAGACAGTTGAGCTTCTTGCAACGAGTTGAGCGTCGTCACGCGACGAGGAGGCCCAAATTGGACCTTGTCCATATGTCGGCCCCCAGAGCTCGTACGAGGACGTAGATCAGACAGTTGAGCTTCTTGCAACGAGTTGAGCGTCGTCACGCGACGAGGAGGCTCAAATCGGACCTTGTCCATATGTCGGCCCCCAGAGCTCGTACGAGGACGTAGATCAGACAGTTGAGCTTCTTGCAACGAGTTGAGCGTCGTCACGCGACGAGGAGGCCCAAATCGGACCTTGTCCATATGTCGGCCCCCAGAGCTCGTACGAGGACGTAGATCAGACAGTTGAGCTTCTTGCAACGAGTTGAGCGTCGTCACGCGACGAGGAGGCCCAAATCGGACCTTGTCCATATCTCGGCCCCCAGAGCTCGTACGAGGACGTAGATCAGACAGTTGAGCTTCTTGCAACGAGTTGAGCGTCGTCACGCGACGAGGAGGCCCAAATCGGACCTTGTCCATATCTCGGCCCCCAGAGCTCGTACGAGGACGTAGATCAGACAGTTGAGCTTCTGCAACGAGTTGAGCGTCGTCACGCGACGAGGAGGCCCAAATCGGACCTTGTCCATATGTCGGCCCCCAGAGCTCGTACGAGGACGTAGATCAGACAGTTGAGCTTCTTGCAACGAGTTGAGCGTCGTCACGCGACGAGGAGGCCCAAATCGGACCTTGTCCATATGTCGGCCCCCAGAGCTCGTACGAGGAAGTAGATCAGACAGTTGAGCTTCTCGCAACGAGTTGAGCGTCGTCACGCGACGAGGAGGCCCAAATCGGACCTTGTCCATATGTCGGCCCCTAGAGCTCGTACGAGGACGTAGATCAGACAGTTGAGCTTCTTGCAACGAGTTGAGCGTCGTCACGCGACGAGGAGGCCCAAATCGGACCTTGTCCATATGTCGGCCCCCAGAGCTCGTACGAGGACGTAGATCAGACAGTTGAGCTTCTTGCAACGAGTTGAGCGTCGTCACGCGACGAGGAGGCCCAAATCGGACCTTGTCCATATCTCGGCCCCCAGAGCTCGTACGAGGACGTAGATCAGACAGTTGAGCTTCTTGCAACGAGTTGAGCGTCGTCACGCGACGAGGAGGCCCAAATCGGACCTTGTCCATATCTCGGCCCCCAGAGCTCGTACGAGGACGTAGATCAGACAGTTGAGCTTCGCAACGAGTTGAGCGTCGTCACGCGACGAGGAGGCCCAAATCGGACCTTGTCCATATGTCGGCCCCCAGAGCTCGTACGAGGACGTAGATCAGACAGTTGAGCTTCTTGCAACGAGTTGAGCGTCGTCACGCGACGAGGAGGCCCAAATCGGACCTTGTCCATATGTCGGCCCCCAGAGCTCGTACGAGGAAGTAGATCAGACAGTTGAGCTTCTTGCAACGAGTTGAGCGTCGTCACGCGACGAGGAGGCCCAAATCGGACCTTGTCCATATGTCGGCCCCCAGAGCTCGTACGAGGACGTAGATCAGACAGTTGAGCTTCTTGCAACGAGTTGAGCGTCGTCACGCGACGAGGAGGCCCAAATCGGACCTTGTCCATATGTCGGCCCCAGAGCTCGTACGAGGACGTAGATCAGACAGTTGAGCTTCTTGCAACGAGTTGAGCGTCGTCACGCGACGAGGAGGCCCAAATCGGACCTTGTCCATATCTCGGCCCCCAGAGCTCGTACGAGTACGTAGATCAGACAGTTGAGCTTCTCGCAACGAGTTGAGCGTCGTCACGCGACGAGGAGGCCCAAATCGGACCTTGTCCATATCTCGGCCCCCAGAGCTCGTACGAGTACGTAGATCAGACAGTTGAGCTTCTCGCAACGAGTTGAGCGTCGTCACGCGACGAGGAGGCCCAAATCGGACCTTGTCCATATGTCGGCCCCCAGAGCTCGTACGAGGACGTAGATCAGACAGTTGAGCTTCTTGCAACGAGTTGAGCGTCGTCACGCGACGAGGAGGCCCAAATCGGACCTTGTCCATATCTCGGCCCCCAGAGCTCGTACGAGGACGTAGATCAGACAGTTGAGCTTCTTGCAACGAGTTGAGCGTCGTCACGCGACGAGGAGGCCCAAATCGGACCTTGTCCATATGTCGGCCCCCAGAGCTCGTACGAGTACGCAGATCAGACAGTTGAGCTCTCGCAACGAGTTGAGCGTCGTCACGCGACGAGGAGGCCCAAATCGGACCTTGTCCATATGTCGGCCCCCAGAGCTCGTACTGAGGACGTAGATCAGACAGTTGAGCTTCTCGCAACGAGTTGAGCGTCGTCACGCGACGAGGAGGCCCAAATCGGACCTTGTCCATATGTCGGCCCCCAGAGCTCGTACGAGGACGTAGATCAGACAGTTGAGCTTCTTGCAACGAGTTGAGCGTCGTCACGCGACGAGGAGGCCCAAATCGGACCTTGTCCATATCTCGGCCCCCAGAGCTCGTACGAGGACGTAGATCAGACAGTTGAGCTTCTCGCAACGAGTTGAGCGTCGTCACGCGACGAGGAGGCCCAAATCGGACCTTGTCCATATCTCGGCCCCCAGAGCTCGTACGAGGACGTAGATCAGACAGTTGAGCTTGCAACGAGTTGAGCGTCGTCACGCGACGAGGAGGCCCAAATCGGACCTTGTCCATATGTCGGCCCCCAGAGCTCGACGAGGACGTAGATCAGACAGTTGAGCTTCTTGCAACGAGTTGAGCGTCGTCACGCGACGAGGAGGCCCAAATCGGACCTTGTCCATATGTCGGCCCCAGAGCTCGTACGAGGACGTAGATCAGACAGTTGAGCTTCGCAACGAGTTGAGCTTCGTCACGCGACGAGGAAGCCCAAATCGGACCTTGTCCATATGTCGGCCCCCAGAGCTCGTACGAGGACGTAGATCAGACAGTTGAGCTTGCAACGAGTTGAGCGTCGTCACGCGACGAGGAGGCCCAAATCGGACCTTGTCCATATCTCGGCCCCCAGAGCTCGTACGAGGACGTAGATCAGACAGTTGAGCTTCTTGGAACCAGTTGAGCGTCGTCACGCGACGAGGAGGCCCAAATCGGACCTTGTCCATATGTCGGCCCCCAGAGCTCGTACGAGGACGTAGATCAGTTGAGCAACGAGTTGAGCTTCTGCAACGAGTTGAGCGTCGTCACGCGACGAGGAGGCCCAAATCGGACCTTGTCCATATGTCGGCCCCCAGAGCTCGTACGAGGACGTAGATCAGACAGTTGAGCTTCTTGCAACGAGTTGAGCGTCGTCACGCGACGAGGAGGCCCAAATCGGACCTTGTCCATATGTCGGCCCCCAGAGCTCGTACGAGGACGTAGATCAGACAGTTGAGCTTCTTGCAACGAGTTGAGCGTCGTCACGCGACGAGGAGGCCCAAATCGGACCTTGTCCATATGTCGGCCCCCAGAGCTCGTACGAGGACGTAGATCAGACAGTTGAGCTTCTTGCAACGAGTTGAGCGTCGTCACGCGACGAGGAGGCCCAAATCGGACCTTGTCCATATGTCGGCCCCCAGAGCTCGTACGAGGACGTAGATCAGACAGTTGAGCTTCTTGCAACGAGTTGAGCGTCGTCACGCGACGAGGAGGCCCAAATCGGACCTTGTCCATATGTCGGCCCCCAGAGCTCGTACGAGGACGTAGATCAGACAGTTGAGCTTCTTGCAACGAGTTGAGCGTCGTCACGCGACGAGGAGGCCCAAATCGGACCTTGTCCATATGTCGGCCCCCAGAGCTCGTACGAGGACGTAGATCAGACAGTTGAGCTTGCAACGAGTTGAGCGTCGTCACGCGACGAGGAGGCCCAAATCGGACCTTGTCCATATGTCGGCCCCCAGAGCTCGTACGAGGACGTAGATCAGACAGTTGAGCTTCTTGCAACGAGTTGAGCGTCGTCACGCGACGAGGAGGCCCAAATCGGACCTTGTCCATATGTCGGCCCCCAGAGCTCGTACGAGGACGTAGATCAGACAGTTGAGCTTCTTGCAACGAGTTGAGCGTCGTCACGCGACGAGGAGGCCCAAATCGGACCTTGTCCATATGTCGGCCCCCAGAGCTCGTACGAGGACGTAGATCAGACAGTTGAGCTTCTTGCAACGAGTTGAGCGTCGTCACGCGACGAGGAGGCCCAAATCGGACCTTGTCCATATGTCGGCCCCCAGAGCTCGTACGAGGACGTAGATCAGACAGTTGAGCTTCTTGCAACGAGTTGAGCGTCGTCACGCGACGAGGAGGCCCAAATCGGACCTTGTCCATATGTCGGCCCCCAGAGCTCGTACGAGGACGTAGATCAGACAGTTGAGCTTCTTGCAACGAGTTGAGCGTCGTCACGCGACGAGGAGGCCCAAATCGGACCTTGTCCATATGTCGGCCCCCAGAGCTCGTACGAGGACGTAGATCAGACAGTTGAGCTTCTTGCAACGAGTTGAGCGTCGTCACGCGACGAGGAGGCCCAAATCGGACCTTGTCCATATGTCGGCCCCCAGAGCTCGTACGAGGACGTAGATCAGACAGTTGAGCTTCTTGCAACGAGTTGAGCGTCGTCACGCGACGAGGAGGCCCAAATCGGACCTTGTCCATATGTCGGCCCCCAGAGCTCGTACGAGGACGTAGATCAGACAGTTGAGCTTCTTGCAACGAGTTGAGCGTCGTCACGCGACGAGGAGGCCCAAATCGGACCTTGTCCATATGTCGGCCCCCAGAGCTCGTACGAGGACGTAGATCAGACAGTTGAGCTTCTTGCAACGAGTTGAGCGTCGTCACGCGACGAGGAGGCCCAAATCGGACCTTGTCCATATGTCGGCCCCCAGAGCTCGTACGAGGACGTAGATCAGACAGTTGAGCTTCTTGCAACGAGTTGAGCGTCGTCACGCGACGAGGAGGCCCAAATCGGACCTTGTCCATATGTCGGCCCCCAGAGCTCGTACGAGGACGTAGATCAGACAGTTGAGCTTCTTGCAACGAGTTGAGCGTCGTCACGCGACGAGGAGGCCCAAATCGGACCTTGTCCATATGTCGGCCCCCAGAGCTCGTACGAGGACGTAGATCAGACAGTTGAGCTTCTTGCAACGAGTTGAGCGTCGTCACGCGACGAGGAGGCCCAAATCGGACCTTGTCCATATGTCGGCCCCCAGAGCTCGTACGAGGACGTAGATCAGACAGTTGAGCTTCTTGCAACGAGTTGAGCGTCGTCACGCGACGAGGAGGCCCAAATCGGACCTTGTCCATATGTCGGCCCCCAGAGCTCGTACGAGGACGTAGATCAGACAGTTGAGCTTCTTGCAACGAGTTGAGCGTCGTCACGCGACGAGGAGGCCCAAATCGGACCTTGTCCATATGTCGGCCCCCAGAGCTCGTACGAGGACGTAGATCAGACAGTTGAGCTTCTTGCAACGAGTTGAGCGTCGTCACGCGACGAGGAGGCCCAAATCGGACCTTGTCCATATGTCGGCCCCCAGAGCTCGTACGAGGACGTAGATCAGACAGTTGAGCTTCTTGCAACGAGTTGAGCGTCGTCACGCGACGAGGAGGCCCAAATCGGACCTTGTCCATATGTCGGCCCCAGAGCTCGTACGAGGACGTAGATCAGACAGTTGAGCTTCTTGCAACGAGTTGAGCGTCGTCACGCGACGAGGAGGCCCAAATCGGACCTTGTCCATATGTCGGCCCCCAGAGCTCGTACGAGGACGTAGATCAGACAGTTGAGCTTCTCGCAACGAGTTGAGCGTCGTCACGCGACGAGGAGGCCCAAATCGGACCTTGTCCATATGTCGGCCCCCAGAGCTCGTACGAGGACGTAGATCAGACAGTTGAGCTTGCAACGAGTTGAGCGTCGTCACGCGACGAGGAGGCCCAAATCGGACCTTGTCCATATGTCGGCCCCCAGAGCTCGTACGAGGACGTAGATCAGACAGTTGAGCTTCTTGCAACGAGTTGAGCGTCGTCACGCGACGAGGAGGCCCAAATCGGACCTTGTCCATATGTCGGCCCCAGAGCTCGTACGAGGACGTAGATCAGACAGTTGAGCTTCTTGCAACGAGTTGAGCGTCGTCACGCGACGAGGAGGCCCAAATCGGACCTTGTCCATATGTCGGCCCCAGAGCTCGTACGAGGACGTAGATCAGACAGTTGAGCTTCTTGCAACGAGTTGAGCGTCGTCACGCGACGAGGAGGCCCAAATCGGACCTTGTCCATATGTCGGCCCCCAGAGCTCGTACGAGGACGTAGATCAGACAGTTGAGCTTCTTGCAACGAGTTGAGCGTCGTCACGCGACGAGGAGGCCCAAATCGGACCTTGTCCATATGTCGGCCCCCAGAGCTCGTACGAGGACGTAGATCAGACAGTTGAGCTTCTCGCAACGAGTTGAGCGTCGTCACGCGACGAGGAGGCCCAAATCGGACCTTGTCCATATGTCGGCCCCCAGAGCTCGTACGAGGACGTAGATCAGACAGTTGAGCTTCTTGCAACGAGTTGAGCGTCGTCACGCGACGAGGAGGCCCAAATCGGACCTTGTCCATATGTCGGCCCCCAGAGCTCGTACGAGGACGTAGATCAGACAGTTGAGCTTCTTGCAACGAGTTGAGCGTCGTCACGCGACGAGGAGGCCCAAATCGGACCTTGTCCATATCTCGGCCCCCAGAGCTCGTACGAGGACGTAGATCAGACAGTTGAGCTTCTCGCAACGAGTTGAGCGTCGTCACGCGACGAGGAGGCCCAAATCGGACCTTGTCCATATCTCGGCCCCCAGAGCTCGTACGAGGACGTAGATCAGACAGTTGAGCTTCTTGCAACGAGTTGAGCGTCGTCACGCGACGAGGAGGCCCAAATCGGACCTTGTCCATATCTCGGCCCCCAGAGCTCGTACGAGGACGTAGATCAGACAGTTGAGCTTCTTGCAACGAGTTGAGCGTCGTCACGCGACGAGGAGGCCCAAATCGGACCTTGTCCATATCTCGGCCCCCAGAGCTCGTACGAGGACGTAGATCAGACAGTTGAGCTTGCAACGAGTTGAGCGTCGTCACGCGACGAGGAGGCCCAAATCGGACCTTGTCCATATCTCGGCCCCCAGAGCTCGTACGAGGACGTAGATCAGACAGTTGAGCTTCTCGCAACGAGTTGAGCGTCGTCACGCGACGAGGAGGCCCAAATCGGACCTTGTCCATATCTCGGCCCCCAGAGCTCGTACGAGGACGTAGATCAGACAGTTGAGCTTCTTGCAACGAGTTGAGCGTCGTCACGCGACGAGGAGGCCCAAATCGGACCTTGTCCATATCTCGGCCCCCAGAGCTCGTACGAGGACGTAGATCAGACAGTTGAGCTTCTTGCAACGAGTTGAGCGTCGTCACGCGACGAGGAGGCCCAAATCGGACCTTGTCCATATCTCGGCCCCCAGAGCTCGTACGAGGACGTAGATCAGACAGTTGAGCTTCTCGCAACGAGTTGAGCGTCGTCACGCGACGAGGAGGCCCAAATCGGACCTTGTCCATATCTCGGCCCCCAGAGCTCGTACGAGGACGTAGATCAGACAGTTGAGCTTCTTGCAACGAGTTGAGCGTCGTCACGCGACGAGGAGGCCCAAATCGGACCTTGTCCATATCTCGGCCCCAGAGCTCGTACGAGGACGTAGATCAGACAGTTGAGCTTCTTCGCAACGAGTTGAGCGTCGTCACGCGACGAGGAGGCCCAAATCGGACCTTGTCCATATCTCGGCCCCCAGAGCTCGTACGAGGACGTAGATCAGACAGTTGAGCTTCTTGCAACGAGTTGAGCGTCGTCACGCGACGAGGCCCAAATCGGACCTTGTCCATATCTCGGCCCCCAGAGCTCGTACGAGGACGTAGATCAGACAGTTGAGCTTCTTGCAACGAGTTGAGCGTCGTCACGCGACGAGGAGGCCCAAATCGGACCTTGTCCATATCTCGGCCCCCAGAGCTCGTACGAGGACGTAGATCAGACAGTTGAGCTTCTCGCAACGAGTTGAGCGTCGTCACGCGACGAGGAGGCCCAAATCGGACCTTGTCCATATCTCGGCCCCCAGAGCTCGTACGAGGACGTAGATCAGACAGTTGAGCTTCTCGCAACGAGTTGAGCGTCGTCACGCGACGAGGAGGCCCAAATCGGACCTTGTCCATATCTCGGCCCCAGAGCTCGTACGAGGACGTAGATCAGACAGTTGAGCTTCTCGCAACGAGTTGAGCGTCGTCACGCGACGAGGAGGCCCAAATCGGACCTTGTCCATATCTCGGCCCCAGAGCTCGTACGAGGACGTAGATCAGACAGTTGAGCTTCTTGCAACGAGTTGAGCGTCGTCACGCGACGAGGAGGCCCAAATCGGACCTTGTCCATATCTCGGCCCCAGAGCTCGTACGAGGACGTAGATCAGACAGTTGAGCTTCTCGCAACGAGTTGAGCGTTGTCACGCGAGGAAAGGGCCCAAATCGGACCTTGTCCATATCTCGGCCCCCAGAGCTCGTACGAGGACGTAGATCAGACAGTTGAGCTTCTTGCAACGAGTTGAGCGTCGTCACGCGACGAGGAGGCCCAAATCGGACCTTGTCCATATCTCGGCCCCCAGAGCTCGTACGAGGACGTAGATCAGACAGTTGAGCTTGCAACGAGTTGAGCGTCGTCACGCGACGAGGAGGCCCAAATCGGACCTTGTCCATATCTCGGCCCCCAGAGCTCGTACGAGGACGTAGATCAGACAGTTGAGCTTCTCGCAACGAGTTGAGCGTCGTCACGCGACGAGGAGGCCCAAATCGGACCTTGTCCATATCTCGGCCCCCAGAGCTCGTACGAGGACGTAGATCAGACAGTTGAGCTTCTTGCAACGAGTTGAGCGTCGTCACGCGACGAGGAGGCCCAAATCGGACCTTGTCCATATCTCGGCCCCCAGAGCTCGTACGAGGACGTAGATCAGACAGTTGAGCTTCTCGCAACGAGTTGAGCGTCGTCACGCGACGAGGAGGAAATCGGACCTTGTCCATATCTCGGCCCCCAGAGCTCGTACGAGGACGTAGATCAGACAGTTGAGCTTCTCGCAACGAGTTGAGCGTCGTCACGCGACGAGGAGGCCCAAATCGGACCTTGTCCATATCTCGGCCCCCAGAGCTCGTACGAGGACGTAGATCAGACAGTTGAGCTTCGCAACGAGTTGAGCGTCGTCACGCGACGAGGAGGCCCAAATCGGACCTTGTCCATATCTCGCCCCCAGAGCTCGTACGAGGACGTAGATCAGACAGTTGAGCTTCTTGCAACGAGTTGAGCGTCGTCACGCGACGAGGAAGCCCAAATCGGACCTTGTCCATATCTCGGCCCCCAGAGCTCGTACGAGGACGTAGATCAGACAGTTGAGCTTCGCAACGAGTTGAGCGTCGTCACGAGACGAGAGGCCCAAATCGGACCTTGTCCATATCTCGGCCCCCAGAGCTCGTACGAGGACGTAGATCAGACAGTTGAGCTTCGCAACGAGTTGAGCGTCGTCACGCGACGAGGAGGCCCAAATCGGACCTTGTCCATATCTCGGCCCCCAGAGCTCGTACGAGGACGTAGATCAGACAGTTGAGCTTCTCGCAACGAGTTGAGCGTTGTCACGCGACGAGGAAGCCCAAATCGGACCTTGTCCATATCTCGGCCCCAGAGCTCGTACGAGGACGTAGATCAGACGTTGAGCTTTCGCAACGAGTTGAGCTTCGTCAAGAGACGAGGAGGCCCAAATCGGACCTTGTCCATATCTCGGCCCCTAGAGCTCGTACGAGGACGTAGATCAGACAGTTGAGCTTCGCAACGAGTTGAGCGTCGTCACGAGACGAGGAGGCCCAAATCGGACCTTGTCCATATCTCGGCCCCAGAGCTCGTACGAGGACGTAGATCGACAGTTGAGCTTCTCGCAACGAGTTGAGCGTCGTCACGCGACGAGGAGGCCCAAATCGGACCTTGTCCATATTCGGCCCCCAGAGCTCGTACGAGGACGTAGATCAGACAGTTGAGCTTGCAACGAGTTGAGTTCGTCACGCGACGAAAAGGCCAAATCGGACCTTGTCCATATCTCGGCCCCCAGAGCTCGTACGAGGACGTAGATCAGACAGTTGAGCTTCGCAACGAGTTGAGCGTCGTCACGGACGAGGAAGCCCAAATCGGACCTTGTCCATATCTCGGCCCCAAGAGCTCGTACGAGGACGTAGATTCGACTGTTGAGCTTCTCGCAACGAGTTGAGCGTCGTCACGCGACGAGGAAGCCCAAATCGGACCTTGTCCATATCTCGGCCCCCAGAGCTCGTACGAGGACGTAGATCAGACAGTTGAGCTTCTCGCAACGAGTTGAGCGTCGTCACGCGACGAGGCCCAAATCGGACCTTGTCCATATCTCGGCCCCAGAGCTCGTACGAGGACGTAGATCGACAGTTGAGCTTCTCGCAACGAGTTGAGCGTCGTCAAGGACGAGGAAGCCCAAATCGGACCTTGTCCATATCTCGGCCCCAGAGCTCGTACGAGGACGTAGATTCGACAGTTGAGCTCTCGCAACGAGTTGAGCTTCGTCAAGAGACGAGGAAGCCCAAATCGGACCTTGTCCATATCTCGGCCCCCAGAGCTCGTACGAGGACGAGATCGACGTTGAGCTTTCGCAACGAGTTGAGCGTTGTCAAGCGACGAAAGCCCATCGGACCTTGTCCATATCTCGGCCCGAGCTCGTACGAGGACGTAGATCAGACAGTTGAGCTTCTTGCAACGAGTTGAGCTTCGTCACGCGACGAGGAAGCCCAAATCGGACCTTGTCCATATCTGGCCCCAGAGCTCGTACGAGGACGTAGATCGACAGTTGAGCTTCTCGCAACGAGTTGAGCGTCGTCAAGAGACGAGGAAGCCCAAATCGGACCTTGTCCATATCTCGGCCCCCAAGCTCGTACGAGGACGTAGATCAGACAGTTGAGCTTCGCAACGAGTTGAGCGTCGTCAAGAGACGAGGAAGCCCGATCGGACCTTGTCCATATTCGGCCCCAGAGCTCGTACGAGGACGTAGATCAGACAGCTTCTCGCAACGAGTTGAGCGTCGTCAAGCGACGAGGAAGCCCAAATCGGACCTTGTCCATATCTCGGCCCCCAAGCTCGTACGAGGACGTAGATTCGACAGTTGAGCTTCTCGCAACGAGTTGAGCGTTGTCAAGAGACGAGGAAGCCCAAATCGGACCTTGTCCATATCTCGGCCCCCAGAGCTCGTACGAGGACGTAGATCAGACAGTTGAGCTTCTCGCAACGAGTTGAGCTTCGTCACGGACGAGGAAGCCCAAATCGGACCTTGTCCATATCGGCCCCTAGAGCTCGTACGAGGACGTAGATCAGACAGTTGCTTGCAACGAGTTGAGCGTCGTCACGAGACGAGGAGCCCAAATCGGACCTTGTCCATATCTCGGCCCCCAGAGCTCGTACGAGGACGTAGATTAGACAGTTGAGCTTCTCGCAACGAGTTGAGCGTCGTCACGCGACGAGGAAGCCAAATCGGACCTTGTCCATATCTCGGCCCCCAGAGCTCGTACGAGGACGTAGATCAGACAGTTGAGCTTCTCGCAACGAGTTGAGCGTCGTCACGAGACGAGGAAGCCCAAATCGGACCTTGTCCATATCTCGGCCCCAGAGCTCGTACGAGGACGTAGATTCGACAGTTGAGCTTCTCGCAACGAGTTGAGCTTCTCACGACGACGAGGCCCAAATCGGACCTGTCCATATCTCGGCCCAGAGCTCGTACGAGGACGTAGATCAGACTGTTGAGCTTCTCGCAACGAGTTGAGCTTCGTCAGAGACGAGGAAGCCCAAATCGGACCTTGTCCATATCTCGGCCCCAGAGCTCGTACGAGGACGTAGATCAGACAGTTGCTTGCAACGAGTTGAGCGTCGTCACGAGACGAGGAAGCCCAAATCGGACCTTGTCCATATCTCGGCCCCAGAGCTCGTACGAGGACGTAGATTCGACAGTTGAGCTTGCAACGAGTTGAGCGTCGTCACGAGACGAGGAAGCCCAAATCGGACCTTGTCCATATGTCGGCCCCCAGAGCTCGTACGAGGACGTAGATCGACAGTTGAGCTTCTGCAACGAGTTGAGCGTCGTCACGACGAGGAGGCCCAAATCGGACCTTGTCCATATCTCGGCCCCCAGAGCTCGTACGAGGACGATTGACAGTTGAGCTTCTTGCAACGAGTTGAGCGTCGTCACGAGACGAGGAAGCCCAAATCGGACCTTGTCCATATCTCGGCCCCAGAGCTCGTACGAGGACGTAGATCAGACAGTTGAGCTTCTTGCAACGAGTTGAGCGTCGTCACGCGACGAGGAGGCCCAAATCGGACCTTGTCCATATCTCGGCCCCTAGAGCTCGTACGAGGACGTAGATCAGACAGTTGAGCTCTTGCAACGAGTTGAGCGTCGTCACGAGACGAGGAAGCCCAAATCGGACCTTGTCCATATCTCGGCCCCCAAAGCTCGTACGAGGACGTAGATCAGACAGTTGAGCTTCTCGCAACGAGTTGAGCGTCGTCAAGAGACGAGGAAGCCCAAATCGAACCTTGTCCATATCTCGGCCCCAGAGCTCGTACGAGGACGTAGATCGACAGTTGAGCTTCTCGCAACGAGTTGAGCGTTGTCACGCAACGAAGAAGGGCCAAATTGGACCTTGTCCATATTCGGCCCCAGAGCTCGACCGAGGACGTAGATCAGACGTTGAGCTTCTCGCAACGAGTTGAGCGTCGTCACGCGACGAGGAGGCCCAAATCGGACCTTGTCCATATCTCGGCCCCAGAGCTCGTACGAGGACGTAGATCAGACAGTTGAGCTTCTCGCAACGAGTTGAGCGTCGTCAAGAGACGAGGAAGCCCAAATCGGACCTTGTCCATATCTCGGCCCCCAGAGCTCGTACGAGGACGCAGATCAGACTGTTGAGCTTCTCGCAACGAGTTGAGCGTCGTCACGCGACGAGGAAGCCCAAATCGGACCTTGTCCATATCTCGGCCCCCAGAGCTCGTACGAGGACGTAGATCAGACAGTTGAGCTTCGCAACGAGTTGAGCGTTGTCACGCGAGGAGAGGGCCCAAATCGACCTTGTCCATATCTCGGCCCCCAGAGCTCGTAGGAGGACGTAGATCGACAGTTGAGCTTCTGCAACGAGTTGAGCGTCGTCAAGAGACGAGGAGGCCCAAATCGGACCTTGTCCATATCTCGGCCCCCAGAGCTCGTACGAGGACGTAGATCAGACAGTTGAGCTTCTGCAACGAGTTGAGCGTCGTCACGAGACGAGGAAGCCCAAATCGACCTTGTCCATATCTCGGCCCCAGAGCTCGTACGAGGACGCAGATCAGACAGTTGAGCTTGCAACGAGTTGAGCGTCGTCACAGCGACGAGGAAGCCCAAATCGGACCTTGTCCATATCTCGGCCCCTAGAGCTCGTACGAGGACGTAGATTAGACAGTTGAGCTTCTTGCAACGAGTTGAGCGTCGTCACGCGACGAGGAGGCCCAAATCGGACCTTGTCCATATCTCGGCCCCAGAGCTCGTACGAGGACGTAGATCGACAGTTGAGCTTCTGCAACGAGTTGAGTCGTCACGCGACGAGGAAGCCCAAATCGGACCTTGTCCATATCTCGGCCCCAGAGCTCGTACGAGGACGTAGATCAGACAGTTGAGCTTCGCAACGAGTTGAGCGTCGTCAAGACGAGGAAGCCCAAATCGGACCTTGTCCATATCTCGGCCCCCAGAGCTGTACGAGGACGTAGATCAGACAGTTGAGCTTCTCGCAACGAGTTGAGCGCTGTTACGCAACGAAAAGGGTCAAATCGGACGTTGTCCATATTCGGCACCCAGAGCTCGTACCGAGGACGATCGATGTTGGAGCTTCTCGCAACGAGTTGAGCGTCACGTGAGGCCCAAATCGGACCTTGTCCATATTCGGCCCCAGAGCTCGTACGAGGACGTGATCGACAGTTGAGCTTCTCGCAACGAGTTGAGCGTCAGAGACGAGGAAGCCCAAATCGACCTTGTCCATATCTCGGCCCTGAGAGCTCGTACGAGGACGCAGAGATCGACTGTTGAGCTTCGCAACGAGTTGAGCGTCGTCAAGAGACGAGGAGGCCCAAATCGGACCTTGTCCATTTTTCGGCCCCCAGAGCTCGTACGAGTACGCAGATCGACAGTTGAGCTTCTCGCAACGAGTTGAGCGTTGTGACGCGAGGAAAAGGGTCTAACCACCTTGTCCATATCTCGGCATCCAGAGCTCGTAGGAGGACGTAGATCAGACAGTTGAGCTTCTTGCAACGAGTTGAGCGTCGTCACGCGACGAGGAGGCCCAAATCGGACCTTGTCCCTATGTCGGCCCCTAGAGCTCGACCGAGGACGTAGATCAGACAATTGCTTGCAACGAGTTGAGCGTCGTCACGCGACGAGGAGGCCCAAATCGGACCTTGTCCATATGTCGGCCCCTAGAGCTCGACCGAGGACGTAGATCAGACAGTTGAGCATCTCGCAACGAGTTGAGCGTCGTCACGCGACGAGGAAGCCCAAATCGGACCTTGTCTATATCTCGGCCCCAAAGCTCGTACGAGGACGCAGATCAGAGAGTTGAGCATCTTGCAACAAGTTGAGCGTCCTCAAGAGACGAGGAAGCCCAAATCGAACCTTGTCCAAATATTGGCCCCGACAGCTCGTACGAGTACGCAGATCAGACAGTTGAGGTTCTCGCTAAATGCTTGGGTCGTTGTTGGCAAAATGCAAAGTGATTAATTTAGGTCCTTAGTTCACAAACTCCTTGCTACCTCTAAGCCTACTGGATTTCTTGCTGGGTACACTGAGTTATTTCAGCCAATCGCAGAGCGCCACGTCGATGCCCATCTTTATTGCGGTACCTGAGTTATGGTACTCGTGGGGTCCGGTATACTGGTACGAGTACCGGTTGTGCCAATGACCAACACTCACCGCCTGCTCAATCACTCTGTATGTTTACGCTACATGTTTGCGTCATCGATGTTTACGCCACGCTGGATACTTGCGACAGGATACTGGGTACAAGATGGGCAAGATGCGTGGCGCTCTGTGATTGGCTGGAGCAACTCAGGAATCCAGTAGAGTGTATCCAGTAGAATATCTAGTAGGCTTAGAGGTAGCAAGCACTTTGCGAACTAAGGACCGAATCAATCACTTTTCAATTCTCCTTCAAACCCCAAGTGGTCAAGTGTCTTCGCTCCGGTCGACTCCAGAGCCTCAAGCCTCCCTCCGCTTCGTCCTCCAAGATCTGTGACCTTTAACAGGTTATGAGCCCAAGCACCATGTCCTCTACTCAAGACGCCTCGACCAAGGTCTCCATCGACAAGTTCAACGGCGACAACTACGCGACGTGGAACCGCTACATGCGTGGCGTGTTTCTGACCAAGTCGGTGTGGCATGTCGTGAACCGGGAGACAACGCCAACGTTCGCGGACTCGCGGATCAAGGATGAGTACGTCAAGGCGAGCAACATCGCGTTTGACTGATGTTACTCCACATGAATGCGGACTACCATCACGTGGTTGACGACTGTGAAGAAGCGTGGGTCGCGTGGGCGCGATTGAAGACGCTCTACGGCGGGTCGCAGAAGGCTGGACGCATCTACCTGAAGCGCCAGCTCTTCAGCATGGAGATGGAGGAAGGCGGCAATGTCTTGCATCACTGCAACGAGGTCCTCAACATCAGCGCCAAGCTCAGCAGCATCGGCGCCAAGATGGAGGATGAAGACGTGGCGATCTGCTTGCTACGCAGTCTCCCCAAGAGCTACGAGAATGTCGTGCTAAACCTGGAGATGAGCAACGC
>JAAVTI010000107.1:0-65704 GCA_011947335.1 Phytophthora constricta | reverse complement strand
GAGCACCGGGATCTCGGGTGCGCAGAATACACTTGCGCAGGTTCGCGTACAACTTGTTTGTACGTATTGTCTCGAAGACGCGACGGAGCTGATCCAGGTGGACTTCGACGGCAGAGCGACCCGGCTCTGCCTTGCTGTGCACGAAGATGTCGTCGAAGTAGCTTGGAGCAAAGTCTCGAAGCGGCCGGAGTACCTGCGACACCATTCGGTTGAGGGTGGCAGGGGCATTCTTCAGCCCTTGCGGCATGACCAGCCATTCCACAACATGCCGCTCGGCGTGCTCACCGCTGTGAGAGGCGTCGCTCTCGCGCATTAGGATCTGATAGAAGCCATCGGTCAAGTCGATGGCGCTATATACCTCGCTGCCTGCCATCGAGTCGAGGATGATGTCCTTGCGTGGGATCGGGGTATGTGCCGGGATCGTCGCATCGTTGAGCTTGTTGAAGGCGTGGACGATCCGCCACTGTGGCCTTCTTCACGCAGAAGGTCGGACTCGAATGCGGGAGATGCTCTCCCGCACGTGTCCAGCTTGGCGACGACCTTCGAAGAAGTCATCATTAGCTTGTACCTGATCCCGAGGAAGCGGCCACTGCCGCGTCACGCAGTACTTCGCGCCTGGCACGAGGTCGTTCTCGTTCTGCACGCCTCGATCAGCAGGAAGCGCGGCCGGGATCTTGTCCGGGAAGACGTCTGCAAACCCACGGGCGAGGTCGTAGACTGGATTGCCTGAGGCGAGGAGCGCTTCCCATGACTGGGAAGCAAAGCGCTCTTCGCGTGCTGACTTGGGTTCGGCACCTTCAGGTCGCTCATGTTTACCTGGCGTATCGCTGACAGATGAGACCACGGCGTTGACCGCGGCAACCGAGTCGGCGGAAGCAGGAACACCGATGGGTACATCGGCGACTGGGCCCGAGGTCGTGATCATGCACAACTGCTCGATCTCACCATGCTTGAGGTCTCGCAGAAAATGCTTCCAAGACATGCCTGGAAGCTGAGTCAGCGCAGAGGCAGATCGCGGAGGATTCGAGACGCGCACCTGACGATGGTGGTATTAAACGCCCGAGTGCTTGATGACGTTGAACACCTCAACGTCAGGCGCCTCTTCTGGAATCAGAGTCGTGCTTGGAGCGAGGGCCGAGGCCCCTATGCTTGCTCTTCTGCTTGCGCGCTTCTTCGCCTGTCGCCGCTGCACGCTGCGACCATCTCATGCGGGAGCCCTGCTCGACCGCGTATTTCTCATACGGGAGCCTCTGCTCGACCGCGTCTTTCATGTACGGGAGCCCCTGATCGACCGCGTCTTTCTTATGCGGAGCCCCTGCTCGACCGCACCTTTCTGTGCGGAGCCCCTGCTCGACCGCGTCTTGCTCAAGCGAGCCCCTGCTCGACCGCGTTGTTCTCACACGGGAGCCCCTGCTCGACCGTGACGTTCTCGTGCGGGAGCCTCTGCTCGACCGCGATATTCTTCCGCGGGAGCCGATGCTCAACCGCACTACTCGAACTCTGTCGCCACTGCGATCTAGAGTTGGCACACGTGACACTGTTACACGCTGTGCACGAAGGGCCATAGCTCTCTTCGTGCGTCGCGAGTGTCATGGAGTCTGGATCCATGACGGCAACGTGTGGCCAAAGGTTGTTGGTGGTGGACGACCGGAGAAACGCAAGCACCGCGTCGACGTCGATGTCACGAGGTCGGACCGTGCGATTCAGCCAGTCGACGTTCGGCTGATGTCGTGAAAGCCACGGCATCCCGAAGACGCAATCAAAGGATCCACCCAATTCGATCACAAGGAATTCGTCGTCCCCGTAGAAGTCATCAAACGAGTAAGCGAAGTTGACAACTCGACGCGGCAGCTGCCGCGGCTTACCGGCTGCATACTTGACGATCATTGAGCCGGGTCCTTCACGGACTCGCAAGCCTCTCGGGGGTATCGAGAGGCTCTCGGCGCGAACGACGTTGTTCGTCGCGCCGTAATCCAGCAGGGCACGGATGGGACGCCGGGCGCCCGATACGTGGAGACGGAGAATGATCAGTCTCTTATCGCCGCTGGAGGTGGTAGCGTTCAGCTGTGCGTACATCACGGCGGGCTAGGAGGGGTTCCGCCACCAAGGAACTCAAACCCTCCCTCTGCCCAGTAGGGCGCCCCGCGCCTACTAGTCGCCTCCGTTTTTGGCTGTCCGGAGTAGCAGGGATCGTCGAATTCCTCGACGGTGGCGAGCATGGGAGCCGGCGCGCGGCACACTGCCACGGGATGACCAGGCTTGCGACAGCGATAGCACAACATGGGTCGCTGTCCGCTGAAGCCGCCGCGGCCACGTCCACGGCTCGAGGTCGTCGAGGACGATGTATATTGGCGCGCCGAGCCCGACTCAATCGCGTCGATCTCCATCGGCGCCGCCTCGTTGTCATCATGTGGAGTCGACGGCAGGAACGCTCGAGAGGCCGTGACGGTGTAGTCTTCACGGAGCGCCGTACCAAAGTCCTCTTCCAATGACGCGGCAGGCTTCCGCGTCAAGTAGAAGCGCTGAAAGCCAGCGTTCATACCCGTCACGAAAACATGAACCTGCGTCGTCATGTCAATCGGGTTATCCGAGATGCATGACACCAGATGGCGAGCGCGCTCGATATAGTCTCTCATCGACAGCTTGCCCTGCTTTAGGTTCAAGAAGGCCGTCCGTTGTTGAACCTCGTCTTGAGGCGGCTCGAAAGCGAGTCGCAGATCGTCCTTGAGTTCGACTATCATCGTGAAGCACGACGGATCTGCAACACGGCGACTGAGCGCATATTCTTTGGCTTTGCCCGACAGTTTCGACATCAAGAAGTTGGTCTGGGCAAACTCAGACGAGAGCTGTCGTGCGGCGACAGCCATGTCGATTTCACAGAACCAGCGGTTCAGCGCCATGCGCTTGGTGCCTTCGCCGTTGTAGCTTGAGACATCGAGTTTGACGATGTCGGCCTTGTTCACCTTCGGCTGCGCGGGAGTTGTCGCTCGCAGACGTGCGTCTGCAAGCTCGCGCGCCATAAACTCTTGAGCTGCAAGACGTTGTTGTTGTTCCGACCCCGATGACAGCAGTGCCGTGATCACTGCTTCGGCGGAGATCTTGAGACGCGGTGAAGCCCCTCCCACTCGAATCGCGTCAGATGGGGGAACTGCTCATGTTCCAGACGCGCGCCTGACGTCCCTTCGATCGTCGTCGCGCTCATCGTTCGTGGTCGTTGGAAGGACTACGAAGTGCTACCAGGTGTAACGGGGCCAAAGCGTACCGTTACGTAAGCTTTCACTGGATGTTGAGGAAGCACAGTCTTGGGCGTGAGACCAAGACTCGTTGGGTTTAGAAGCAAAATTAACTCTGAGTGATATTTAAGTTCGGTCGCAAAACCGAACTTAAGCCTAGGTTAGCTGCCAGCCTCCAGTTGTGGTCTGCACGCTAATTGGCTAATATGTACCTAGATGGGCGACTATTGTCCAATGACATGGCGCCACGTCACAGCCTGATCGGCCAGTGGCATGTACCTACTTTGTAACGGGGAACGGCCCGTTACATTCTTGATCCCATCTCTCCACTTGACATCCCCATACGCGTGCCGCGCGATCTGTTAGCGTTCCACTAGCGGTGTCCTCGTCGGCATGCACGTTTTCAGGACGAAACCGCGGCTTCGGAAGGGGATGTAGTGCATGATGCCAGCCCACTTCATAGCTGCTTCACGTGTTTAAAAGAAGAGATGCACCGAGTGGTTCTGTGCGTTATAGGCAACCTGTTTCGTTTCTCCTAGCATAGTTGTAAGCTGATCGACGTAATGTTCTCCACGTTGCGCTCCTTGTAGAATTGCCGTGAGCAGCCGCTCGCGGGTTTGAAAGTCGGGATAGACTGGAAACGTTTCCGGTAGTTGGAACATCAGCTCTCCTTCCACTTGGGCTACTATAGTGTTCTGGATGACCCGCAAAATCTCATTATCACAGGTTCGTTTGAGGAACTGCGGGAGAGTTTGGTCCAGGATACTGACTTCAAGCAAGCCTTGGATGATAAGCTTTTTCAAATAGCTGTAGGGAGGCGGGGTTGAGTCGGAAAACATTAGCTAGTCTCAAAAACTTCGCGCATCTTTTTGATGTCCTCCGCAGAGTACACATCCGGCTTGAATTGCACTATGGGGGTAGTCGTATCCTCCATCGGTTCGTCCTCATCCTCACGTCCACCTAACAGTGAATTACGAGACCATGGGTTGGGGTTCTGAACGGTGCGTACCTTTGCTTCGGTCATGCGGAGCTTGACCGTTGCCAGCAGGGAACGCCGAGTAGAGTACAAGGAGCGTGTAAGCTCTCGCAGTCGGTTCTTCCATTGCTGACGTGTGCCTCGATTCTGAAGTACTTCCAGCAGGAATAGCCGAAGAATACTCTCCAGTTCCTCGGGTAAGAGAGTGGGGTAGTGCTGCTTACTCTCTGGTAGATCTTCTTTAGCATGTTGTCCAAAAATTTAAGCAAAAATGGCTGCCATGGCATCAGGGCCGTCACCCGACGATGGTATCTGGTCTGGCGTCGCTCCGCTCATAGCTAGCTACCTGAGTGCTGTCAAAGAGGTCGTCATAGGTGGCGGTTTCTCCTTTTTTCGGGTTTGATCCGGCGGGGGCCGGCGGCGGCAGGCTTCTCGTCATCAATAGGCTGTTTCTCTCCGGGGGCTGTCGGGTTCGGAGGTGACTGATCACCTCCCATAGCTGCCTTATCTACATGGTTCTTCGTGGTTCCGGCTTTTGGGGTTGGAGCCAGATTCTTCGTCGAAACACCGGGGTCCGGTGGATCGACATGGGGCTCCATGACGGTCACCAAGTTCGCAGCGTGAGAAGGTCGCTGTACTCCAAATACAGGGGCGTATACGTTAACAAAGAATAAGCTCTGGGTACACTCGGAGGAGGGCTTCGATTAGACGGTCACTCTGCTTGAAGATCGGTTGTTGTGCACTATCAATCACCACGGGTTGGGTTGATAGGCTGAGCGGCAGATCGGTCTGATCGGTCTGTCGCTGATTCGAAAGTGCCTTTGGGTCAGGTGAAATATAACCGATTTATTTCCAAATCCGAACGGAAGCCTAACCCGAGACATACGACATGGATGGCCGGGGCTGAGCGCATGCGAGCGCGAGACTCACCAAGTGCATTCATGAGCTGTCAACACCCGCCGATTAGGCGGGCATGTTAAAGCGAGCGAGCAGATGCGAGCGCTGCAACGACTTTTCTTTTCTTTTCTAGACACCGCGCCTGGCCGAAGTCGAAAACTTAGAGGCCGGGGTGGGGCAGGCCGCGCAGCGGCGCCCCCAAGCGAGCAAGCGAAGCGAGAGGGGCGGGTCCACGGCTATAAGTCCGCAGACGAGAGCCAACGCGCGAGTGTCAAACCTTTTCTCCAATGCATATTTTTGGGTCAGTGGTTTAAAAGCTTTCCTACAGCGTGGTATGCATTTGATTTTCCGGTGTCCATTTGAATAATGTGTCATTACTACTGGTTACCCGGGCGCGGGGCGTCCGGGAGGAATTCGCAGCTCGTAAGAACTGATCTGATCTGAGACCGTTTGCAATGCATAAGAATGTTTCGCATGCCTCCTGACAAGTGCGGATGCCTACGATGATGGATAGATATCCCGATGATCTAGTTCAAACTTTGATACGGGGTCATTCTACCAATCTTTGAGTCAGCACCATCCTAACTTCGGTACTTCAGAGAGTTGCGTCAAACTAATATTGGTTGTAGTCGAAGGAGCTCTCCACACCTACTCGGAGTTCACGCGGTTGCATCGTGACGAAAATTCTTGTGCTGTCCAATGCAGTCACCTGATGCAGCACACAGAGCACCTGACGGATGGAACCATGATGTTGTCACTAAAGGACCTCCCTCTGACAGATAGATGGAGGCAGGTCTTGTCCTAATGGGTGGCAATTGCATCAATCGGACTTCGACACGGCTCCGTCATTGTTGAGTTCGCACCAACATGACCACACCAAATAGCGACCATGACAAGGCTATTAAGCAGGAAATCAAAGCGTTCGAGGAACTGTTGCAGCGATACCGGGAATTTCACAGCGAGATGTTACAGCATCCCGCTCTCAGCACTGAAGTGCAAGGCTGCCTTTCAAGATTGCAGTATGCTCGTCAAAGGCTCGACGAAGCTAGACAACGCTGTGCGGGTTGTGACGCAGCTTGTGGCGACAGTTTCGGCGTTGAGCGAGCCACTCGTCACCGAAATCAGGAAGCCGCAATAATCCAATTAGTGTCGGAGGCTACAGCGCGTTTGCTCAAGCAAGAAGCAGATAGGAGGCCAGCTAGAAGAAATTACGCGCTGAAACGTGCTCCATCGAACGATCACCGTTACAGTGGTGGACGTGGTCGCTATTCTCCGCAGCAAAGCCCCCCTCCTACAACAAGACCTCCGGCATCACCATCTCAGACTCGAGCACGTGAAAGCAAGCTTCACGACACGCCGGACACACACCAAAGCGACAACGTGAAGTACGTCAACGCAGCAGCTCTGACGAGTCCCCCAGCAAAAATACCTTGACCTGAGTCCTGGCTGTCATCCTATGGTACGAGAAGGAGATAAGGACCACCGCAGCAAACCCGAAGCGTCGTCTCAAAGTGAGCAGAAAGAGAAATATGACATCTCGACAGCTCAGGACGAATACATAGATATTGATCTCAAACACTTATTCGATCCTTGTTCCAGCTCAAGTAGTAGTTCCTCCTCCTACGAGCCAAGTTCGAGTAGTTCCAGTAGTGAATTAGAAGACTAGAACACAAGAATGACATAATTCTTTTTAGCTATTTTAATATGGGCGTCAGCTGTCGAACGAGACTGCCTTGAATTTATAGTTAGTGTCGAGTGGTGGCTATGGCGTTTTCATTGCCGCCCTCTAGTTTTTGAAGATAAGCACCACTCGGACATGCGTCTTAAGTGTATTGGTTTTTGTGAGTCGGCGACTAGCTACGTGGCACAAAATAATTGAATTACCTAGAGTGAAATGATATTTGCTGCTTATGCCGATAAACCACTATTGCCTTCATTAATCTTAGTGGTAGATCCTCTTCGAGACCAAAGCTTGCTTACTGGTTGAAGCCGTAGAGTGTGCGACCTTGTCTTTTGAGCGCGTACAGCACATCCATCGTCGTGACCGTCTTACGGCTAGCATGTTGAGTGTAGACGACAGCGTCCTGGACAAGATTCTTGACGAAGACTTTTAGCACTGCTCGGGTCTCGTCGTACACCAGAGCTGACATTCGAATAACTCCCGCGCGTCGTGCTAGCTTCTGAATGGAAGACCTCGAGATTCCCAAGAGATTGTCACGCAAGATGTAGCGATAGCGTTTGGCGCCTCCTTTGCCAAGGCCTTTAACCCTTTTTTTTTTGCCACGTCCAGATATGGCGTCTTGGTTAAGCTATAGCGCATCCATTACAGTCAACACAACTTTGTGTTAGCTTGGTCGACGGACTTTGAGCAAAAGGGCAAAACAAGCTATTACCTGGCTACGGATACTCCGCCGCAAACACACTCCAACACCAACCTACAGCGATTGTTCTGCAGCGGCAGCAGCAGCAGCCGGCACGGTGGGATCACAGCTCTGACATCTCACAAGTCAGCGAAACGTCTGGTATACGACTCGGATCGCAGGGCTGGGTTGCGCTAGTCTCTGATTCATGAAGGGCCAAGAGGAGGTGAAAGCGGTAGCAGTGTCAGGGCGTACCGATTAGTCCGAGCTAAGGCGCTGCAATACATGTCAGTTTGGAATTTCCTTCCTAGTGCGCAATAGAGAAGGTGGCTTGGGCAAGCTGTGCGGCAAGTCAGAACAAAATTATTTTTCGCGGATTTCAACTCATCAAGACGATGGAGGACGCCGAAGGAGCTGCTGAGCTGACGATCGACGTCCCTGGACCGCTCCTGACTCGGTTTCTCCGCGGGAGACGCCGGCACCGACGCCGACACTGGAGCGAGCGGCACGAGGTCTCGATGGCCACCGACGCCTGCGCTGGGCCGGCTCCTTCGCTACGCTGAGCAGAGGCGCTGAAGCTTGGGGCGGAACGTCCGACGATGGGGACGTGACAATGGCCACTGCATCGCCCGGGCGAGACACGCCGGCGGCCGACGCGAAGGCGGCTGCAGCATCGACGGTCGATTCGGGGCGGATCACGAACGCGCCTACTCTACCCGTGGCCCCACGGTACGCGGGCAGCACGATGAAGGACCACCGAGACTTCATGCGCGCATACGAAACCTACTACCACGCGCTGAGCGCGTTTGACACTGGCTTCGGGCGACAGTTCATCATGCGCGTGAGCGGCTGCATCGAGGAGCGGACATGCAAGATGATCTGCATGTACGAGTTCCAGAAGAGCCCCAACCAGGTCACGGAGAACGAGTGGGTGGCGTACTTCTTACAGGCCCGAGAGCCGGAGCTCGAGGACTACTCGACTGTTGACGCCGCCATGAAGAACCTGAAGATGCGGACAACCTTCCCTGATGCGGCATCTCGCATGAGTCAGCTACGCACTGATATGCATCGCATCCTGGACAAACACACCGTTGAGCAAGTGATGCTCGAGCGAGAGCAGAAGAAGGTGGTCAAGTACTTCGTGGCCGCGCTGGAGCCTGCTGATTTCCGTGAGGCGATCCAGAAGCGGCTGGAATATGCACAGCATAAAGCCCGGAAGACGGACATTGTTAAGTGCTACGCGTGGATTCTTGAGCAGTTGAAGGCCTATCTGGTGTGGCAGCCGTCGCATGCTCAAGCGAAGGCACAGTCGCGACCGCAGAACAAGCCCGCGGTTTCCAGCGGAAACAGAAACAGGATGGAGGCGGGCGACCCGGAGCTGCGAGTGGGACGCTTTCCGGAGCGTCAAGTGGAAAGCCTACTGGACATGGTGGAGGTGAGAAACCCACGAACAAACAGTCGAAGTCCAGGAGCGGACCTCAGCCCCGTCGTGCGTGCCTTAAGTGCGGATCCTTAGAACATCTCGTGCGCCAATGTCCAGATGCGACCCCCGCAGAGGTTGACAGTCTCCTGGCGGCGCGGGCTCCAACAGCCAGTGGTGGTGCCCACACTCGCCAGGTGCAAGTGGATGCAACGGACGGCGCTGAGGCGCACGATGTCGGCGTTGAACCTGTGTCGAAAGAAAGCTCGAGCCAGTCCGGGCAGGGAGGCATTCCCACGACCAACGCCGATGACGGTACAGCTAGAGCCAAAATAGATGCTTTACTCTGCAAGCGTCGCTGCTCGACAGCGGGGCCGATGATTCCGTGGTTAGTGGCGGGATTGTTCGCGCGCTGGAAGCTGCAGGTGTGTCGCTCCAAGAATCTCCAGTCAGATCGACCCTAGTTCCTGTTGGTGGATGCCAAATTCCAGTGTCCCGCAAAGTTCGCTTGAAGGAAGTGGAGTTTGACACCTCGGCGGGACCATTGCTGCTACGGAACCTGGACTGTTTGGTGCAGGAGGATGACCGATCTTTGTCTGACTATTGGCCGGGCAGTGATGAACCATCTCGGGTATTCGACGGACGGTTTGCTCGCCGCGGCACGTACGCGTCGGCCGGAATATTCCCTTACAGCGTCGACAGAGGATGAGCAGCCGGGGGCGGATGCTTCTCCGCTGGTACGAGTGCAGGCCATGCGTGCACAGCAGCTGGATGATATCGAAGCGGACGGTGACGATTTAGACGAGCTCGTGACGTCGCCGAGCCTGGCTGCTGAAACTACAACTGCAGTAAAGGAAGCCCTGGAACTCAAGGTTCAAGAAGCACGAGAGAATGATCTACCACGGCCTGAAGGTGATCAGCTTCAGAAGCTTCTTTTCGCTACGTCGACGTTTTTCGCCAGTCATTTGGCGATGACCCTCCGGTGCGAGTGCCTCCGCTGCGCGTTCGTCTTAAGGAAGGCGCCCGACCAGTAAAAGCAAAGGCCCGGCGCTATCCACCGGACCACAAGCGGTATCTGGAGGAGCACATTCAAGAGCTCGTTCGCCACGGACTGGTTGTGGAGAATCATCGCAGTCGTTGGGCCTCGGCGCCACGAATTGTCGCTAAGCGCCAACCTGGTGAGTACAGGATGACGGTGGACACTCGTGCCGTCAATGCCCTGACGGAGCCGATGCCGTGGCCAATGCCAGATATCGAGTCGGACTTGGCCCGTGTTGAGGACTCGGACTCATACTTCACGATTGACTGGTGGCGTGGATATTGGTAGTTGCCTTTAGTGGAGGAATCGCAGGAGCTGTATACGATCATGACCCATCGGGGCATGTACACGCCTACCAGAGTTCTGATGGGGTGTACGGACGCGGTGGCGTATTGCCAAGGGGTTGTCGAGCGTATCTTTGGGCCGCTTCTATCTACTCAGATTCTGGCTTGGCTTGACGACATCCTCGGGTATGCGCGCTCATCAGGAGCTCTGCTCGCTGTACTTCGCAACGTGTTGGAACTCTGTGCGAACTTTGGTTTGAAGCTACATCCGCTGAAGTGCTGTTTCTTCACGCGTGGAGCAACCTGGTGCGGTCGACTGATATCGGAGTACGGAGTGCGTCACTGTCCTTCGCGTATCGAGGGCTTGGTAAACTTGCCGTCACCGCGAACAGCCGGAGTGCTCCAGCAGTTCGTGTGTGCGGTGAATTGGATGCGGGGTAACATTCCAGAGTACAACGCGCTCACCGAGAAATTTTATGAAGTCCTGGAATCGGCAGCAACCATAGCTCAAAGTCGGAAGAAGTCACGTCTACATCGCGTGCTCCTCGAGTCAGTTGGCTGGACCTCGGAACATGACGCGGCCCTAACGAATGTCAAAACACTTTGCTCCGCATGGTAACTCTCGCTCACCCGAAGGCGGACTGGGAGGTGTGTCTGTTTGACGATGCGAGCCAGACCCATTTCGGCGCGGTGGTTACCCAGATTCCACCTGAAGATGTTGGGCTGCCGTTCCAGGAGCAGCGCAATGAACCGCTGGCGTTTCTTAGCGGGTCGTTTACGGGTGCAATGGCTCGCTGGTCGACCATCGACAAAGAAGCTTACGCTATCGTTGCCTCGTGCAAGCGGCTTGTGTATCTGCTTCTTCGTCCACGTGGATTCCGTATCTTCACCGACCATCGCAACCTTCAGTACGTGTTTGATCCGTTGGCGGTCAACAGCTCCCTCGGACGTCATCAGGTGGATCGGCTTCAGCGGTGGGCAATGACGCTGACCTCGTATCGCTACATTATTGAACATGTGCGTGGAGAGGACAGCGTGTGGGGAGACTTACTGTCTCGTTGGGGGCCGGTGACTCAGCATCTTCTGGTCCGATTCACGTAAAGACTGTGTACGTCGTCAACCGTGTCTCGCCGCTGCAAGACCCGAATTTGGTCTGGCCCAGCCAGCTTGACATCTTGACTGAACAGCGCAGTCATCTCGCTGGCCACGACCCTCGAGTGGCACCCCTGCCTGTCATTGGGATGAAGGAGTGGGCGTGTTCATGACGGACTCATGAAAAATATGGATCCCTCCTCAGTCTGTCGATCTGCAGCAGCGCTTGTGCGTGGTCGCACAAGCAGGCCTTAGTGGCCATCGCGTCGAAGCGGTGACACAGGGTTTGATCGCTGAGAAGTTCGAATGGCCTACACTGCGTACCGACGTGTCCACTTTCGTGCGTGGTTGTCTTCACTGTATGGTGGTTGGGGAACGTGTGGCGCCTCGGCCGTTTGGGCAGGCCATCCATGCGTCAGCGCCGAATGAAGTGCTACACTTCGACTTCTTGTCGCTGCCGGACAGCAAAATGGGTGATCATTATGTGCTCGTGCTCAAGGATGACATGAGCGGGTTCTGTGAATTGATTCCGTGCGACAGTGCAACAACTGAGTGGGCTTGTCAGGGTCTGTTGGACTGGTTCAAGCGTTGTGGCCCAGTTCCGCAGTGGGTGTCGGATCGAGGGACGCATTTCAAGAACATGGTGCTCGAGCAAGTGCGCAGACGATACGGGAGTGCGCACCATTTCACCACGGCGTACTGCCCATGGCCTAATGGGACGGTGGAAGTGGTGAACAGGCTTGTACTGCGGTGCCTGCTTGCAATGTTGAGCGAGCTGAAACTCCACTCGTCGGAATGGCCAACCGTTCTCCCGCTGGTACAGTCGGCGCTAAACCAGATGCCGGCCGATCGCCTTGGAGGCGTGGCCCCAGTCACTGCTTTCACGGCGTTACCCGCCCTCCCCTATTCACGCCGTGCTGCACCCCAGACTCGAGAACTATTCGATGTGGAGACCATATACTCCAAGCAGCGAGATCATATTGCAGATGTCCGCGATGCCTTGGAGAATATGCACCGCGCTCTGAGTGAACACGCTTTGAAGAAGCGCGAACAGGCCCGAGCGCGCCATGCTGCCAAACGTGGTGTACAGATGGCAAACTTCGAGATCGGAGATTTAGTTCTCGTGGCGCAGGTGGCTGGTCACGCGAACAAGCTAGCTGTGCATTGGCGCGGACCCCGACGCGTGGTCCGCGCGCTCAGCGACCACGTCTACGAAGTGCAAGACCTCAGCCCGCCGTTCCAGCTTTCAACGCATCACGCATCTCGGCTTCGTTTCTACGCCGAGTCCGGACGGGAGGTTACCGAGGATTTGGTGGCCCAGGCTATGCATGATGATGGCGGTCATTTGGTGTCGAAACTCCTGCAGTGTCGTCTCAGAGCCGAGTCCCATGTTTGGGAGATTCTGGTTGAGTGGGTGGGCTTGGACCCGCTGGAAGCGTCGTGGGAGCCCGCCGCCATCATGCTCGAAGATGTCCCTAAACTCGTGGAACGGTTCGTCACTACACAGCCTGCTGACTCAGATGCTCACGTGATGTGGTCGTCACTCGTCGACGAACGGCCACGTACCGCGATCCGTGGTGCCACGGGGACACGGGCCGCCAAGAAGGGGAAACGGGGTCCAAGGAGAGAGGGTAATGTTCTGCAGCGGCAGCAGCAGCAGCCGGCACGGGTGGGATCACAGCTCTGACATCTCACAAGTCAGCGAAACGTCTGGTATACGACTCGGATCGCAGGGCTGGGTTGCGCTAGTCCCTGATTCATGAAGGGCCAAGAGGAGGTGAAAGCGGTAGCAGTGTCAGGGCGTACCGATTAGTCCGAGCTAAGGCACTGCAATACATGTCAGTTTGGAATTTCCTTCCTAGTGCGCAATAGAGAAGGTGGCTTGGGCAAGCTGTGCGGCAAGTCAGAACAGCGATCCACGTGCGCCCACCACGGCAAGATCGGCAATAGCACCAGATGCCCAGGTGCTTTAGCGGCTTATCGACCATCGAGCATCTTGACCACAGCTGCGCATCTTTTGAAGCAGATACATAATGGACATTTTTACGAGGTGTATGCCTGTAGAAGGCTGCGCGCGCGTGGTACATGAAGCCATCCGCTACTCAGTGCGCCAAAAGCATTCCGCCAGTCATGGAAGCCAGGAAAGCATAGGGCTCTACACATATGAAGCCACAGTGATTCATGGTGCGTGCATACACGATATAGCTATCCTCCACAGAATGACTGCTCCTCATTAGCCGCTAGCCCGAAGTGTTCAGAGCTAATACACACTCTTGTAGCTGTCGGTGATAGCGGCGAGCGGATTGCCTATCCAGCTTCCGCTCACGCTTGCGTTCTTTGCGCTCCTTCTCGTACATAGCTTGGATTTTCCGAACTACCATGGCCTGAAACCGATTGAGCTGCTAGTTCAGCAAACGACCTTCTCGCACACAGCTGCAGCTTGGTGACCTAGTCTGCTGTTCTCCCAGCTCCGACGTGGCATTGTCGACTGAGGTGTCCAAATCGTAGGGGTCGCTCTCCGTACTCGTTCCTCTGATCTCCGCCTGAAGTAGCGCCGATCCTGGTGCGTCACCTTGACTTGGGTCTACGGAGTTTCTTAGAGACAGCTTGGACTCGAAGCTGTCATCGCTAGGCTCAGAAGGACCTTGCCTATCTCCAGAGGTATGGTCGGCCGCGAGGTAGCCACCCGCCGTAGCACAAGAGGAGGCAACAGGTGGTGGAGATTGCGCTTGGCCTTCACGGCCAGATCGACGTCGGTACGCACGCTCTTCAATCTGGTACTTCACCGCTTGCGCCAACGTTTGAAGCGTAGTCCGCTTCGCTTCATCTGTGTGGTCACGCGCCCGACAAAGGCTGCTGAATTTCCGCTTCAAGCTCTCCGTGTCGCGGATCCGCTTTGGCGAGGTGTAATGCGCGTTGAATACTTCCCGAACAACTTCCCAGTCAGAGTGTTCGAGCGGGAGAACGCGCCCCACTTCCATGACGAGGCGTATCTGCTCGCCAGGGCTGTAGTTATACGATCCTGGCTTCTTAGGCATCTGCAAAGCACGAGTTAGCTTCCTTTCAATCTCGTTGATGCAACCTGTTCAAAGCACAAGGACGCACTTACTCAGCTTGAAGGTCTTTCCGGGTATCGCTTCCACTGCAAGTTGCGCAATGGCGTGCTGATTGGGGTCCACCGGCTAAAAACTTCATAGTGGCACAAACTACGATAACGAGTATTTGCAACGATTGCTTGCCTCTATTCAAATTCGAATTAAGAGCTACAGCAAGCAGTAAATCCCAAAGCAGCAGAAAAACTAATTAGACGCGTCCTATGCAAGAATGAATTGCAAACTGCCGTAGCTTCTGATTGAGCTAGATTAGGGTCATTCCAAGTTAGCCAGCTTGACCGTAGCTTGGCACTGGGTCTCACGGAAGAGACTGAGGATGGAATAGCTTGTGATTCGGACGATGGTGCCCGGCAGCGGCATGTTGGTGTCTTCAGAGGTGACATTCCACGCGGTGGCAGTGAATAGCAGCGAGTCCACATCTCGTTCATTATCCGCATACTGACAGCGGAAGGCCTAAGCACAAATGCACAGGTCAGTCTAGTGGCCGTTGTCATCATAGAACATAGTTCACACGCACCTTTAGCAGCTGATCATGCTGTTCAGACGAGTTAGCATCGATGAAATGCAGCCGGGCGTATTTTATCTGCTTGTACTGGTGGTCTGACACCCACAGCAGCTTCATGCGAATGAGAAGCCGCTCGGGATTTGGATGCTCCTTCAGATAGTCCTGCAGATCTAGCAATTGCAGCAGCGCAGAAAGAACGAGCGTTAGTATTGAACGTGAGCAGCTCATAGTACACTTGAGCCCTTACCGACTGCAGTCGAGATCTCGCGGGCTCCGACGTCACGATTGGCAAGGAGCTCTTGCATCCGTTTGTATGGCGTGAGGGCGGGGGTGGCTGGAGTGATGGGAGGAGCGATCGCTTCTACTGCTTCACCAACGTCGCTCGATCGCAAGTTGGTCTTGCTTGTCTGGCGGCTTTTGCCAGCCATGTTTCCAATTCAATTGTGATCCAAGAGAAAGCAAGGCGACAATGAGGTAGAAATAATGGGGCTTTTAAGATGCGTTCAGGTTCACACTAGTCAGCCGACATAAAGTGCCAGGAATGCATCCTGGTCTGCCAACGATAGCATGAAGATGCATTCGCAATGATGACGGACAAAATCGTTTGGATATGCGCCATTTTGAAGTTGAAAGAAGTAGCATTTAAAACTCAGGACTATTCGGATTGGCTAGGCAAATCCGTTTGCAGACCAGCTTGCATTCTCAAAGCTCTAGCTCTGCATGATAGAGGTAGCCAAAGCCTGACAATGCACGGGAATGGTTATTGGGGTGGTTGCCCTCCCAATAGGGCACGCTCCCTTTGTGCTTGTCAAAATCGTGCTTCCCCGCTTTAATCGCTATGCTGGCATTCCGTGTCTCTGGTGAACGACGTTGATGGCACCAGCAGCACTCATCTTCATGACGCCATGTTCGGTGTCCCCGAAATATGAGGTCGAGACCAGTAGGTACCTGGCGATACTCTCCATGACGCCATAGCTGTTCGATTTGTCCCCGAAATATGAGATCTAGACCAATGGGTACTTGGCGACACTCTCCATGGCGCCATGTTCGATTTGTCCACAACATACGAGGTTGGGACCAATAGTTACTTTGCAACTTTCATGTCCACGACGCCATGTTATTCGACTTGTCCCCGAAAAACGAGGTCGCGATCAATAGGTATTCCTCGAAGCCACACTCACCTCGGAACTCACAACAGTCACCCTCCTATGCTCGCAATGGTCAGGCTAACCACCAGCGTACACCAACTGGTGATGAGAGTTGAGCTTGGTTGACGGCAGCTGCGCCTCCATCCCAAGACCACCCGCAGTGGTCAGGCAGGTGGGGGCAGTAAATGGGGTAGCCGAACGGCGCTAAGCATGGTTGGTGTGGCGTGTTGAAGTAGCCGCTGCCTTCAACTACGGAAGCTGTTGAGCAAGTTGCTCAGTGAAACTCAGCCAGTACTTCGTAGCGTAGGCTTGGCTTGTGAGCTGTCCCCATGCTCGTTTTTTAACAGCTCAACCTGGTGATTGCTTAGATCTCTAGCAGATTGCTAGTGTTTTGCAGTGCATGGTCGGAGAGCGCATATTGGATATGCGTTCACTTTTAAATCGGCCGACTCCTGCATAAGTCCTTCCTACTCTGCGAGCACATGAACGCCCGACAAGATCTACTCGAACGAGGGTACATTATTCTCTACAAAGCTGTCACGGATGAGCACATCAACCGCCTGTGTGCGGCTGCTCGACACGACCCATTGGTCTGGAGCAACGGCACCTGGAACGGCGCAACGCTGGATCTGATACGACCACGTGCAATTCTACCTCCTCCCCTGGCTCAAGCCCTCATCGTTGATCTGTGGCGTCTTTACCTGACGTTTTTCCCGCACTCAAACGTGACAGAATTGAGCTTTCTGAAGACGGTGGCTGGCGCTCGAGACCAACCTATTCGGCGGGATTTCCAGCCGTCTCCTGCGGATATTCATGCGGCCGAGCTGAGGAGTATACCGTGGTCGCTGGTGATCGCAACGCAAGATGACACTGTGGTCTACGGATTTGGGTGGAATCGTCTCGTCGCGCTTCGTTCCAACGTGCAATCCCTCGTTCTCAACAAAGGTGACATACTCATGCTTCGCGGGGACTTCATGTACGCGCCGGCGGGCTCTGATGTGAACAACCTGTGCATCCACGCATATCTGGATACTCCGTTGTATCACCGCAACATGGAAGAAGACTTACCTCAGCTGGTGGCTCAGATCGATGACGTGTCTGCTGTCGATGATCTCTTCTGCTACGTCCATAATTGTCCATTTATCGCTACAGGGGCGACATTCCTGCGCAGACATTTGAATAAAATTCCACTCCTTCTACTTCGGCAGGCCGAGTGTCCGAAACACGTGAGAAAGTCATCTTCCGGTATGGACAACGCCGTGTTGGAGGCCACAAAAAAGGATTGCTGTTGTCGCTACTTCAGTTTGCTTGATGCTAGCGAGGTGCTTGTCATGGGAAAGATATCACTGTCGCTACTATCTACGATTGTATTTCCAACTTCGTGTCGTTTAAGCACCCTAACGATGACTTTAATATTTGCTTCTTTTCATTGTGCAATATTCGTGCTGTGTAATAGGAGTCTGGTCAATTGATGGTAAACAGAGGTTTTCTGTCCCGTGGCAATTGGCAGTGAAGTTTAATGGTGCAAAGTCCACAATTATCCATTTGTCGGCAATACGTGACAAAATTATGAATCGACCGAAGCCTCGGATCATGTTTCCAGGTCAGGCGGTTCACCAACGCGCGTGCGGGACTGGACCAGCTGCCAAGGTACGTCGATGTGCCGTCGGAGCGCTTATTCCTGCCCGCCAGTGCCTTAGCAATGTCTCGATGCGTTGAGAGGGCGACTGCGACTGGTAGTCGACCAAAAGGTAGGAGATCGTCGACAACAGCAATATGCACCCGAAGCACCTTGATGTGCAATGTGCACTGCAAACCGGTCACGTACGCATAGAGTGATATTATCCCACTAGCGCAACAAACTCCATTTGTAGATGCCAGACACGCAAGACCGCAAGACAGCTCGACTACAAACAGCATTGTCAGTGATACCGTGATGCGCTCAAAGAAGAGAAGATGAAGGTTGATTAACTGTTTCATGAACTCAGATTAGTGGTAGTCGAGCTCGAAGTGAGTTCCTTGTCCAAGTCAAAGTACCTGAGCTCCATATCTTGGCGTCCTTGGGGGACAGAGAGATCACAGGCGAATAGGTTGGAATTACTGTACAACGTACAGAATTGCCATCCATGCCAGCCTCAACTGCTTGAAATCTACTGTACCACCTACACCTGTCTGCATTTGCTTCTCAACCAGCCTAATATGGCCCTCTACTGGCTGTAACGTATGCGGTGCACTGCCAGATCGTGTTAAAGGTTCCCAAAACAATACAAAAGAGGTCTGAATTCTAGCAACCTGACTTAACTTCGTAATTTTCGTAGTGTTGCCTCGCTGAGCTGTTGTAGCCGCTTTTCTTCTTCTAGAGCGTCATTTGGAGGATGAGCCCACGTAATGATATCCTTAGTTAACGGGGTGAGAGTTCTAAAGGCATTCCGCGATGTCACTCGTGAGACTAGCAAGTAAGGCTGCTGTCGCTTGTTCGTGACGCGACTCTCTGATCTCCACTCTGCCACCACCATGTCGCTGAGAGATTCACCTTGTACTTTATAAACCGTTGCTGATACTGAACACACCATAGGAAACTGCTCGATTCGAGTGCGGAGCAATCGTGGTTTGCCAGAGCGACTGGGTGGCAATGTGATGTTGCACTCTGAGTATGGTCGAGCATTTGTAAACAGCGGAAAGAGATCCGAGTCGATGCATCCTTGCATGGATGTAGCCAATCGACCACGTGGTATGCGTACAATCACAGCAGGAGGTGGCACACTGGGTATTTTCACAGAAACACCTAACGCACAGTCGTGCACAACACGAAACGTTGTACCTGGACTGAAAATAATCGTTTCGAGTATTCCGTGCGATCCATTTGCTGCCATTATTTCTGCTCTAACATTTTGAGTTAGTTGCACTGGCATCCCGACGATCAGGTCCAAATACGGGGCCATCCTGCCAAACTTTGAGTCAGGAAAAGCCATCACCATCTGAATTTCGGATGAACCTAGCTTTGTCAGCTCGCCTTTAAAGCTGGCAACAACAAGGACGGGGTATTCCCCTCTGGTAGAACTTTTGCTGCCGTGGAAACAAACAGGTTGTTGATCGCATGTACATACGTGGACTGAACCACCCCGTGGTAAACAACACCACGAGCTGCTTGCAGTAGTTTTCAGTGCTTGTGGACGCTTCGGCAGGCAATATTTCAGCCAAAGGTGCTCAAGTCCATCGCGCCAAGTCGAAACCCTTGCGGCTTAAGCGCAAACCATTTGAGGATGGATCCAAGGAAGTCACTCTGTCGACGAATAATGAACGCGTGAAGTTTGTCAACAACTCATTCGCCGAAGTTTACTATCCTTTGGGGCTCCTCAAGCTGGTTTCAAGGATACTTTGTCTGTGCGTCGAGTCGAGCGCAGTTGGGGTTGATGGGGGAGGAGGTTCCTGTGGATGACTGCGTGTTGTGTTTTCTGGCGTAATGAATGTAGGGACTGTGCAGCCGGGGCTCCATTCTGTAAAATCTACCTGTGACTTTCCAACAACTCGAGAATTGATGATATCCACGAACTCTGGTAGCCAGATTCCCTGTCGAGCAAATCGGCACCCTCGGCCCCATTCAGGATCAGCCCGAAACCGAACCGATTCCTCCAGAGTAATTACGTCGCAAAAAGATAGCCACAGTTGATATCCAGCTAGCTCGTTTGCAGTGGGATTGCGTCTTTCAGTAGGATCTTTATAAAGCGGTTCTGCCCCCACAGGAGGCAACTGCAGGAAGTCACCAACAAGAACCACGAGAATACCACCAAAAGAAACACCAGGTACTCGATTCGCTGCACATAGCAATTTATCCAGCTGCGCGAGTTGGCTATTTCGCATCATCGATACTTCGTCAACCACTACGATATCAACGTAGGTTGCGGAGGATGCATTCCGTTTCATTTTCAGCTGAACCAAAAAGCTGGCCAGCGTCCGCCCACCGATCACGGTGGCAGCCTTCCCAGTCAAGGCAGTCTTCACAATACAGTCATGACAGTGCCAACTTTGGCATAGCGCCTGAACCGCGTCAAGAACTCTGCTCTTTCCATTTCCTCCTTCCCCGCCCAAAAACATTCGAAGCTGATCTCTTCCAAGAGCGTCGTTCAAATTACTATTGAGGTACGTCATGTCCTCCATACTTTGCCACCTCTTCAAAAGCGCGCCACCAATGCGTTTGAACGCATAATGCTGCTTTTCGTTTAGAGTGAACTCTCTAGAGATCTCGCTGATAGTAGCATATTCCTCGGTCCGCTGTACGCCGAACAAGGAGGCGAGTTCTATGCCATGGAGTCTTCGGCTAATGCATCAGCAAGAAGCTCGACTACTTGAGTATCACAAGCTGGAACTGCAACGGAAGACAATGTTTCGGGTAGATTACAGTCGGTCTTTGCACTCTTCACCCACTTTCGCATGTCTGTAATCTTTGGAAAGCCCTCTGGAAGTGCTGCATGCTGTTGGTGTGCTAATGCGCTGTGGGCGCTTCCTTCCAGCATTCCATGAATCTTAAACACGTCAAGAATTCTGCCAATACGGCTATCAGGAGTGTCGGCGGTAGGACACGTAGCTGGATGAACATGCTGGTTGTCGAGCACTACATCGCTTTCAGTGGCATCTTCCAACCACGGATTAGTGAAGGCATCGTTGCAATCTCCATCGTCGGATTCGTCATCGCCGCCTAATTTATCACCACTGAAGAGAGAGTCATCCTCACTACTGATGTCCTCCATATCTTCGTCGTTTCGTGTTGGAGTGGAGCTAGCTGCGCACGTAGCCTGCTGTCTGGCTCGATCTACTCCGCAATGGTAGTCGTCGATGTGATTCATTATCATTCTAACAAAATCACTGCGAGTAGATTGCCATTCATTGAAAGACTGTAGCCACTGATCAGCAGAACTCGTTGACGTATTAACTAACTCTGAGAGTTCTCGGAAAGGCTTGAACAGCACTAGTGACAGGATTGTATGCTTGTACTGGATCTCATCGGGAGAGTTTTCAGTGAGGTATGGTAAGCGAAATCCTTGAAGTATTGGTACAACTTCTTGACGCCGCTTTGCGGGACTGTGCGTGCGATGCAACGGGTGGTCTGCCTTGAATGGTAAGCGCGACGAAAGCGTTTTATCATCTTTCTTTCGATGATAATACATTGCGAATTCGTAAATATTGACGATGTTCAGATCACTAGGCCGATAAATGTAATCATCAAAAAGGAAACAGCATGGTATCTGGAGGCTGCCGTGTCACTAACAAGTTAACACGAATATTCCTCGCTCGAACACAGCTGGTTAAGAATATCTCGAACCGGCACGTAGGAGCATCCTGAACTTTCGTAACAGCATGAACCACGGTAGAGGTAGAGTGCCGCAAGCGGCCCAGCAATTTCTATGCCTGCTGGTCATTGTGTAGACCATTGATGCAACTCGTTTTCTAGCCGTAGTCAAGTCGTCGGATGCACTCGATACATCTTTAGACACAGTGACTTCTTCTCGTTCTTGACGGCGACTGACAATACTATCGACGTAAGACACAACAGATGCCCGAAACATTTCGCTGTCCGGGTTGCTTAGTGCTTTCTCAAGGTTGGAAGTACTTGATAGTGCTTTGGATAACCAAATCAAGAAGTGAATGTGCAACGTTCCTCTGCCTTGGGTCTCCATCATGCCGAAGAAAGCGTCCACCTTTCCAAGCAGGCCTCGAAATGGCATCTGTTGCTTTGTCACGGGATCTACTCAAGCACGTGCTTGATGAATACATTCACCTGATACATGAAAAAATGCGCTGACGCACAGTCGTTGCCCAGACTTGCTTCCTTAGTTCAGCCCTACTAGGCATGTCAGCTTCTATGATATCGAAAATCGAGTTCACTGACGCCTTCCCGCGTTGTACGCCATAGATAGGGAGTTATCTGTATTTGGCGTTAGAGTAAGAAACAATGCCGGCTGACCATAGCGTGTCTGGTAAGAGATTGCCTTTTGTCGGCATTTTGCACGCTCTGCATTACTGCCCCACACAGCAGCAGACGCGAAGTCGACTGTCTTTAAGAACTTCTGGGCGAGTGATCTTGGCACTGCACTGTTTGAGCGCTGCCCCTGAAGACGTTGCTCATTTTCAATCAGAGCTTTCTTCAATTCATCGGCCTGAATAGCGTCATAGCCAGTATGTATATATGTGGAAACCGCTGACACCGCAAAGCGTTTTGTGTGAACATGTTCCTCATTGAAATTTGATCAAATGCAGCCAAAGTGAAAAGCTCATCTTCAGCGAATTTTCGTCCCGATAGCATCGTATAATGCTTTACGCATTCTTCAGCGATACCGATACACGTCGAGCCTCACCAGGATGACCGCGTCCATACCGAAACAAATGAGGGAACATCTTTGCTAGCAGATCACCAGAAACGTCCATCGATAATTTGATTCGAGCGTTTCACTAGAAATTCGCGTTCATTCGAAAGTAATTCGTGCTCCTGTGAGAGCAAAACTCGAGCAGCGTCGGAAAGACCTATTCTCCTCTCTACAACGCTCAACTCATCACGCACAGAGGACACATGCCAGTCGTCAGATTGGCCACGAATGTTCTCCTGCTCTTCATTCACTCCATCACCCAAGGCACTCCCGTCATCTTCAACCTGATCCACGACAAGATGCTCAAATAGTTCACTCTCCATCAGCTCGTGTAACACGTGGTCGTTTGGTGTGACTTCTGAATACAGGCAGTTGTTAGGTCTGTAAAATTATATACATCTCGGACGAGCTGACCGCGGATAGCATGCATCTTCTTAACCTTTTGAGTCTGCGCCTTAGTAAAGTCACCAACCATAGCCACTCGAAACATAAAGACATCCGAAATCGACCGCGGCAGCAAAACGATCGGTGGGGCTGGAGTACAGTCAAATGCAATACAATGCGATCGTTTACAACGGTGCCGCCCACCTCGCATCACACGAGTCATGGCAGCGATGCTAACCAGTTGAGTCATGAAGCGCTCTGGCAATGTCAAACGTTGCGAACCATCATAAGGTAAGTTACCTATGTAGAAGCCATTGGAGATAGAAAACTTTGGCAGACATCCACGGTTTATCGACTCGTTACAGTCTATGCATACACTAAACCATGCTGCCTGATACCCACTCTCGTCAATGTAACAGTGAAAACTCCGAGGTGATACCATAACACCCCACAAATAGTTCAGAAATGCTGATGCGGCGTATTCGTCTCTCAATTTTCTGGGGAGATTCGGATCCGCTTTACCAAAATTGCGACGCATGCTAGCCATATACCGCCAATCTGATGACTCTTTACGCACAGCTTCTTCACGACGCACCAGTCGGTCGCACGACACGCAAACGCATTCATCAAGTCCTTCCGGACCTAACGCTTGCTGGAGTCGTCTTAGTGCTTTTGCTCGGTCATCGTCGTCGAGGGGTGAGAGGGTTGTGGAAGCGGATCGACCTTTTACTGACGATATTTACGCTGGTATGTCCGTCTCCACTCTCGACGGGCGATCACGATTTTGCTAGATCTCCTCGCTAGGTGGGACTTGTCGTATGAGGTGTGTCTCAATTTCACGGCTGTCATGGCAATTTGGGCAATAGCTCGAACATCCAAGTCTCCCTCGCATGTTGCTGCTTGCGTCCTGTCGTCAGGACCTCCACTCATACACCCACTGCCAAGCACACCACCAATGCCATTATAGGAGCAGCGGCGCCACCGTTTACACCGCTGTCAGCGCGCTTGTGGTAACTACCACCACCACCGCGCATAGCAGTAACCCCACCTCCTGACCGTAAGCCGTTCTCCATCTTGTAAGCATCATCAAGATGCTTGAGAAGATCATCTTCATCGGTTTTGTCACCATCGTCAGAAGTTTGGACGTGACCAGTTTGGTCAGGCGATGCACTGCGATCGCCATCAGCACTGCGTTTCAAGGATAGCACCACCGCAGCAGCAACAGCTCGCACATCCACATCCAGATTAGCTCCTCCGTGGAAGCTACCCACACCACGATCACGTCCACGATCCATGGCACCAGTGCCATCGTAGGATCACGTCCACCAGCATCAACGGCGACATCAGCGCCGCCACCACGATCACGTCCACGAGCCATGGCACCAGTGCCATCATAAAATCCACCACAATCACGTCCACCAGCATCAACGGCGACATCAGCGCCGCCACCACAATCACGTCCACGAGCCATGGCACCAGCGCCATCGAGAACGCCGCCAGCTTCATCGCGTACTATCCCATCTTCCATATCGAAAGCGACATCCAGGTGCGTGAGTAGGTCGTTCTCGTCCTGTTCTTCAAGGAAGCACTTGAGACGCTTCATAGCTGCGCCAGCGCCAGCAAACGCATCGTCCAAGCCCGCTCGCTTCCTGGTACCCACCACACCCTGCCACCCAACCATGGGCGAGCACAGGTCCGCCTCGTCCCCTGCAAATTCCACAATGAGGGAGGGGGCCGCGGCGCCGCGCCCCCGGCGCCGCACCGCCGGTACCTATTAGCCTATACCTCTCGTTTGAAGACCAATTCGAAGCGGTCGTGCCTGGTGGAGCCCATGGGTTCACCCACCAAGTCTGACAGGCGTAACATTCTCGTGTATGGAGTCTCGTGGGGTGGGGGCGCTCGGGGCTGCTGGGTCACCAGCATCGGGGCGGCTCGATCACCAGCATTGATCGCATTTGGGACGGCCGGTGTTGGCAATTTGTTGTCTGTCAGTTCGTGTGAGTGGTGTAGTATTATACTGTGAGCGTGACGAGGTTTTTCAGTTCAGCCAGCTTCAACTGCCCACCGCAGCTTCAACCCCAATCACTGCCAGTGTGGTGCGATCTGCGCCAGGCCACACTCCGTCAAACGTTGTGTACCCGTTGTGTAAGCTGTTGTGTACCCGTTGTGTAAGTAGTTGTGTACCCGTTGTGTGAGCAGTTGTGTACCAGTTGTGTATGCATTGTGTAAATGTGGTGGAATACCGGTGTTTTTACACTGTCTGGGTAGTAACGACAGTTCTTACGAACTGCGAACTAGGCTATAGCAGCACGCGTCCTTTAAAAAGTGACCACCAAAATTGTCAAATCCAAGGATATGGTGTTCAGATTGTATAGTCACTTTGCTGTAATTACAAGTATAAAGATATGCATTAGGAAAGTTCTAGAAGTACACAGCAAATACACGCTCTTTAGTTGAAGTACAGGAAAGTTTGTTTGACGTCATCATTTTGCAATCTTCACGGTCGACGCCATGGGTGTTGCCGCTATTCTTGCTGCTGTGCTGAGAGCTCGCTATCAAGCTGGAACCCTTGGCGTCCTCCGTGACAGGATACATGATTTGGTTGTAGAGGCGGAGCTCAAGAGACAACTCCGTGTTCGACACAAACTGTCGGCAGTGTGCCTGCTCTCTCCTGACGTCTCGCCATAGATGACACTTGTCGAAATGGGACGAATGAAAACCTGCTCAACGTGACGGTAATTATTTCGCCTCCCATCGTGATGGCTCCAATAACCACGCTAACGTTTTGTTCTCCTGACCAGGTCATCGTTCAGCCAATTGCTTTGCCGATTCTCGCAGTTCTACGAAACCACGTTACCTGGGCCCCAAGGAGGCAGGCCACAAAAGCTTCCACATCACCACCAAGTCCTTGGGATGATCCTACACTTTTACGAGAGCTCGATGGGGTTAAAATCGCTGTGTCAAATTTCGGCGTGCCTCCCTCGACGTTGCAGCGAATTCTGGTCCGGGCTGAGCTAGCTCTACATCGTGCGATTAGAGCGTTTCATCCTGCCCGCATCTCCTGGCCGCCCCCTGCACATCAACAAGAAATGGCCAACTGGGTTGCACTGAAGGAGCTGTTGCTCCGGAACACCTTTGGCTTTATCGACGGCAAATTTTTTCGAGTACGTTTTTATATCAATTACGCCTAAAGTTTTTATTTACTCGTGTTGTTGTGGTGCATTCTTGGTGCTGCAAGCCAGTGACACCATGACCTCCACAACGCGTTTTACAACGAGTGCACTCTCGTCACGTCGGGTTTGGGACGCTACCGGTAGTGAATAGCCTGCAGCTGGATGAACAGCACTTCGAGGATGCTTGAGCCCGACACTTGCGTGGATTGTTGCTCTCTTCTTTATCGATTGCAGGGGCGCCTGCTTGAATCGAACAACTTCCTCCTCGCTGTCACTGTCGTCGATCACGATGATCTCACGATCTGTCATCGTCATCGGGGTACTGTATCTTTTTCTAGCACAACACTGAATGCATCAGATGACGTTAGTGAAAAAGTAGTCCTTGCACTTTCACTACGAGAGAGAGGACGTATCTCCAGTGTGCAGCAATGTGATGTTTTCGGTTCTCGGAGCAAAAGGAAAAGTGTGGCGAGCTTAACGACGTCGGCTCTGTTAGACTTCGTAAGATTATTCGCATAGTGAAACGAAGACCGTCAAAGATATATCCACAAGCTAGCGTAAATGCGCATTTATGCTAGCCTTATCGACCCAACTTATTGAGACGGGATTGGCGTATCCACAGATCTGCATCAGTCTTAATGCAAAAATATGTTGGGTGCTATGACAGTACTTGTAAAACAGATAATGCCGATATGGTAGTTTTGGAAGGCGTCCAGTGCATGAGGTTGGCTGGACGGGTCTGTGTGGGCCGGGTTGTGCGAGGGTGGCATGTACAGGCTTGAGTGGGTTTGTGAGCACGTGTAGGGGCAGAAAGGAAGCGGCAGACGGCGGGGAGTGCGTGTGTGCGCGCGGCAGGCGTGTGCGATGCGTGGTAGAGCGTATACGGCGCGTTGTGTGGGGGTAAGGGTTGTTACGAGAAGGTACTCCCAAATAGTCTAGGCGGTTAGGATACGTGGCTTTCACCCACGCGACCCGGGTTCGAGTCCCGGTTTGGGAATTTTGCTCTTCCTATCCTGCTTCTTGTTGCGTCTTTCGTTTGCTCTTATCACTCGCGCTGGGCTGCCCGAGCTGCCCTCGAGCCGTGTGGGTCGTTTCAGGTCCGTGGCACACGACGCTCGGGCAATTCGGGCCATTTTGTACTGAGGCAAGCTTGCAGTGGTCGGGAGGCAGCCCTAGCGACCGGGTAACGACGTTAAACAGGAGCATTTACGCAGATAGAGGTGTTAAATCGCAATCAGATCAATCGGAAATCCTCGTCGACAAAATCGGATGAATCCAAATTTGTATCAACCCATCCCGATCCAATCCGCTTGGTTTCCGACTGAATCCGATATCGGAACATGTAAATTTGCTGGGAACCTTTAAAAGTCGATATACGGGAGGAGCGAAAGTGCAAATACATGAAAAGACGGGGTATTCCGTGAAGGACGTCATTGGCAGAATACCACACATATTGTCTCCCTCGTTATGCTGGTATTAAGTCCGTTTTTCTCACTACAAGGCAAGGAATGACGGAGGCTAGGCGGTGAAGACAACGTCTATTGCGAGCGACGAGGAGAGCTCCACCGCGCTGTCTGCTGCCGACACCGCCACAACGAGAAGCCTGTACGCGCGATGCGCACGCGATGGCTTCGGAAGAGGCTGCGCTGGCATCTTTTCTGCGGTCGAAGCCTGTGGAGGAGCGCGACTTCATCCTGTACGCGGGCATGCTTCTTGCTGTGTTTTTCCTGCAGAACCTGGTTATGTGGGACAAGACTTCATCGCAGGCTGTTCCGTTCGGCACGCTTTTCGCGCTACGAGTGCTGTGGTTCGGTATCTTGGTGCCGCGTGTGGTCCTGGGTAGTTACTTCGGCTTTAAGGCCAACGCTTTTTAGCAGCCTGTGTGTACAAGTAGAGCTTGACGGCGTGGGTGAAGAGCACGAGTGACTACGTCATCCTGCTGACGCTCGCAAGCCAGATCGAGCACGTGGAGACTGAGATTATATGCAAGACGACTGAGGAGTGAACGCGGTCTGCATCTGAAGCTGTAGGTCCTAAGACGCTGGTAAGTAGCTGCCCGAAGCCTGGTACCAAGGTCTTATGAGCATTGAATCCTCCACCGATTGACACGAACTGCAGCTGAATCTAGGTGAAATCTTGAATATTGGTGAGACGACGTTGGCGGTAGTCGATTTGAGCATGTTGTGGGTCAAAAATTTCCAGGAGAAAACCGAGGTTGCGCTTTTGAAGAAGACGTCCCGAGAGAAGTAAGGAAGAGATCTCTTGCAGATGTTGAGCGGCGACCAGAGCAGCGACCTGAGGAAGATGATCGTAACCGTCATGCGCGACGAGTTTGCATACTTCAGCGCGTCTTGCAGACGAGCGCGAAGGCTGCTGCTGACGCGGGTGCCTTGTACACAGCGGGCGCGAGTGGCATGGGCACGTACAAGGCGAGTTTCATCGATACATAGGTGAACACTGCTGAGCACGTGCGCAGCATTAACCGTGCGTACATGCCGAAGTACACGACAGACCTCGTGGGCGCGATTAAGCTGGCGCTCTCTTGCTACGTCAAGCAGACGCTGCTATTCCGGGTGCGTTCTGTGCTGGAGCCCGTGGAGCGGCTTGAGGAACTGTTGGAGACAACGCTGAAGGGAGCTGGCAAGACCGCATACGGCGTGTAGTGAGCGCCTAGGTGGTGCGATACTATCACCTAGGTGTGCGCATTCGCTTTGCAACATCCGTGTGTACGCCAAGAGCTGCGCACGCATATCCAATGTGGTGAGTGGAGAGTACTACCAATCGCTTTTGTCGCTGTTTGATTAGGAGGGCAGAGTTTGGAGCGTCTTCAACGGATTGGCGGCGGCTGTGAGCAACCGAAGTTGGGAGTGTCTCGAGTTCTGCATGACGGATATTGAAACTTCCATACGAGGATGAGTGAGAGGGGGGTATTATGTCCGGTGCTGTACGGAGCTCGGGCGAAGCAGAGGCGTGGGTATGTTGAACTCGACAAGTGCGTTGGGCTGGATAAAAACAACGCGATAAACTCAATGCATGATTCCAGTTTTAAATAATTGAGCAGCAGAGAAGCTAACTACAATGTGGTGTTGACCTTGTGGCCTCAAGGTGTTTCATCGCAGAGCTTTAAACCGAGTTTTTGCTAAGGACTGGATTCAGCTTCTTGTTTCGCGGTGGTCTCGTTAAAAGCGATAAACGACTGCATTTCTGAGCGTGCTGCAACTGCATCGTCTCCTAGTCGTACGCGTCGATCGCTCACTGTGGCCCCAGCTGCAGAAAACGCTTGTTCACTTGGAACAGAAGTTGCCATCACGGCGAGGAAATCACGAGCCATCAATTTGATACGGGGTACTGGTCGTTGCTCCTCATCCACGCGCAGACGTCGTCGCTTTTGGTTTTGGAGCTCATCGACTTGTTGCGATTAGATAACCATCGGTCCGGTTCAGATGGGAAAGCTTCCCCATCGTAAGTGGTTGGTTCATCGAGTCTGAGTTCTCGTCAATCAGCTTATGTAAAGCTTAGCCAAGGGAAGTGTCTTCTTCCTCATGTTGAATGAGTGACGACGTGTTGCTGGGGCTTTGCCGCTCAGCTTCGAAAACATCGCGATATTCGGATTCATACTCGTCGATGACGTGCTGTTTGATGGTTTCCATGTTGTCGACAAGCTTTGGTAGCATGTCCTTTGCCCGGGGATTTAGCACAGCTGCAATTTTGGCTTCCCTGGTCTTCACGAAGCGACCTTACGAGTCTAGTTTTCGTTTGAACGCAATTTCAAAGCTGATGATATAGGGCGATGATGCTTCGGAAACAAATTTAGTGGCATGCTTTAAGATCAACCCAAACACGATCACCGCCATGCGAACGTAGGATAATTTCTCCCCGATATCTTCGTGGTCGCTGCCTTCACCGGTGCCAGAAAGGCACAAAATTCCTCTAGCGATTTCCAGATGTCATAATCAATGTGAGCTTCTAGTCGATCGTCTGGCGTGATTAAAAACCCGTGTACCCTTGGTGGTGGTTCCGAATGCGTCGCTGCAGTTCCAAGATGGGCTTTCGTAGCTTGATCGCTGATAAAACATTGTATCCCACGTGCTGTTCCAGCGTGTGACGCAGTCTAGCTCCGGTTGCCGGAAGTTCACGTCGAGCGCGACACACGCGCGTTGAAGTGCTTCCACTAGTGACGTGGAGTCTTTCAGCTTCTTGAGGAGGTCGCGATAGTACCGGACGCTTGAGCACTCCTTCTTTGACGGAAAGTTGCAGAACGTGTGTCAAGCATACGAAAGTGGGTAACTGTGCCCGATGTGTTTGATGAGTGATATTCTCCGATTGGAGAGTTCCGCAAGTGACTATGTCACAGAAATCCAAGGCTAACGAAGATGAAGCGTCTCGTCGGCATTCATCCCGGTTTGGGAATTTTGCAGACACAACGTGAACAGCAGCGGAAACAGTACCACTCGCGGGGCACCGAAGCATACCACAGGACGAGGATGATGGATAGTTCCGAGTCCGTGGTACACGCGTCGAGGAGGTGAGGTGTGTTGAACTGATGCACGCTTGCAGATGGCTGCAGCTCTGAGTGCTAGATAGCGACTCGGCGGTTGCTGATTCGACTGCGTCAAGAAGACAAGAGGTGACATGGAATCCGCAGTGAATTTTAGTGAAAAGTCGACGACATGATAGCTCGCACGACTTAGCAGCAACAGGTAGGACGAGATCCGATCTGTGTGCCAAATCTGCAAGGGTGGCATAGTGAAGCTTGTTCTAGTGGGAAGCGCTGCAGCAGAAATAGATTCAGTACAGTTTATTGACTTCTTACTCACAGCCGCTAGCACTGGCATATCTCACCAGTTGTGTGGGGGTAAGGGTTGTTACGAGAAGGTACTCCCAAATAGTCTAGGCGGTTAGGATACGTGGCTTTCACCCACGCGACCCGGGTTCGAGTCCCGGTTTGGGAATTTTGCTCTTCCTATCCTGCTTCTTGTTGCGTCTTTCGTTTGCTCTTATCACTCGCGCTGGGCTGCCCGAGCTGCCCTCGAGCCGTGTGGGTCGTTTCGGGTCCGTGGCACACGACGCTCGACGCTCGGGCAATTCGGGCCATTTTGTACTGAGGCAAGCTTGCAGTGGTCGGGAGGCAGCCCTAGCGACCGGGTAACGACGTTGTATTACAGTTAGTACAGTCAGCGTGGTGTCGACAAATGCATCTCCAACGTGTTGCGAGAGGTTATTAGCGAAGCTCGCGCATGTCGCGCGCTCGTAGAGTGCATGAGGTTGGCCGGACGGGTCTGTGTGGGCCGGGTTGTGCGAGGGTGGCATGTGTAGGCTTGAGTGGGTGTGTGAGCGCGTGTAGGGGCAGAAAGGAAGCGGCAGACGGCGGGGAGTGCGTGTGTGCGCGCGGCAGGCGTGTGCGATGCGTGGTAGAGCGTTACGGCGCGTTGTGTGGGGGTAAGGGTTGTTACGAGAAGGTACTCCCAAATAGTCTAGGCGGTTAGGAAAGTGGCTTTCACCCACGCGACCCGGGTTCGAGTCCCGGTTTGGGAATTTTGCTCTTCCTATCCTGCTTCTTGTTGCGTCTTTCGTTTGCTCTTATCACTCGCGCTGGGCTGCCCGAGCTGCCCTCGAGCCGTGTGGGTCGTTTCGGGTCCGTGGCACACGACGCTCGGGCAATTCGGGCCATTTTGTACTGAGGCAAGCTTGCAGTGGTCGGGAGGCAGCCCTAGCGACCGGGTAACGACGTTGTATTACAGTTAGTACAGTCAGCGTGGTGTCGACAAATGCATCTCCAACGTGTTGCGAGAGGTTATTAGCGAAGCTCGCGCATGTCGCGCGCTCGTAGAGTGCATGAGGTTGGCCGGACGGGTCTGTGTGGGCCGGGTTGTGCGAGGGTGGCATGTGTAGGCTTGAGTGGGTGTGTGAGCGCGTGTAGGGGCAGAAAGGAAGCGGCAGACGGCGGGGAGTGCGTGTGTGCGCGCGGCAGGCGTGTGCGATGCGTGGTAGAGCGTATACGGCGCGTTGTGTGGGGGTAAGGGTTGTTACGAGAAGGTACTCCCAAATAGTCTAGGCGGTTAGGAAAGTGGCTTTCACCCACGCGACCCGGGTTCGAGTCCCGGTTTGGGAATTTTGCTCTTCCTATCCTGCTTCTTGTTGCGTCTTTCGTTTGCTCTTATCACTGCGCTGGGCTGCCCGAGCTGCCCTCGAGCCGTGTGGGTCGTTTCGGGTCCGTGGCACACGACGCTCGACGGCAATTCGGGCCATTTTGTACTGAGGCAAGCTTGCAGTGGTCGGGAGGCAGCCCTAGCGACCGGGTAACGACGTTGTATTACAGTTAGTACAGTCAGCGTGGTGTCGACAAATGCATCTCCAACGTGTTGCGAGAGGTTATTAGCGAAGCTCGCGCATGTCGCGCGCTCGTAGAGTGCATGAGGTTGGCCGGACGGGTCTGTGTGGGCCGGGTTGTGCGAGGGTGGCATGTGTAGGCTTGAGTGGGTGTGTGAGCGCGTGTAGGGGCAGAAAGGAAGCGGCAGACGGCGGGGAGTGCGTGTGTGCGCGCGGCAGGCGTGTGCGATGCGTGGTAGAGCGTATACGGCGCGTTGTGTGGGGGTAAGGGTTGTTACGAGAAGGTACTCCCAAATAGTCTAGGCGGTTAGGAAAGTGGCTTTCACCCACGCGACCCGGGTTCGAGTCCCGGTTTGGGAATTTTGCTCTTCCTATCCTGCTTCTTGTTGCGTCTTTCGTTTGCTCTTATCACTCGCGCTGGGCTGCCCGAGCTGCCCTCGAGCCGTGTGGGTCGTTTCGGGTCCGTGGCACACGACGCTCGACGCTCGGGCAATTCGGGCCATTTTGTACTGAGGCAAGCTTGCAGTGGTCGGGAGGCAGCCCTAGCGACCGGGTAACGACGTTGTATTACAGTTAGTACAGTCAGCGTGGTGTCGACAAATGCATCTCCAACGTGTTGCGAGAGGTTATTAGCGAAGCTCGCGCATGTCGCGCGCTCGTAGAGTGCATGAGGTTGGCCGGACGGGTCTGTGTGGGCCGGGTTGTGCGAGGGTGGCATGTGTAGGCTTGAGTGGGTGTGTGAGCGCGTGTAGGGGCAGAAAGGAAGCGGCAGACGGCGGGGAGTGCGTGTGCGCGCGGCAGGCGTGTGCGATGCGTGGTAGAGCGTATACGGCGCGTTGTGTGGGGGTAAGGGTTGTTACGAGAAGGTACTCCCAAATAGTCTAGGCGGTTAGGAAAGTGGCTTTCACCCACGCGACCCGGGTTCGAGTCCCGGTTTGGGAATTTTGCTCTTCCTATCCTGCTTCTTGTTGCGTCTTTCGTTTGCTCTTATCACTCGCGCTGGGCTGCCCGAGCTGCCCTCGAGCCGTGTGGGTCGTTTCGGGTCCGTGGCACACGACGCTCGACGCTCGGGCAATTCGGGCCATTTTGTACTGAGGCAAGCTTGCAGTGGTCGGGAGGCAGCCCTAGCGACCGGGTAACGACGTTGTATTACAGTTAGTACAGTCAGCGTGGTGTCGACAAATGCATCTCCAACGTGTTGCGAGAGGTTATTAGCGAAGCTCGCGCATGTCGCGCGCTCGTAGAGTGCATGAGGTTGGCCGGACGGGTCTGTGTGGGCCGGGTTGTGCGAGGGTGGCATGTGTAGGCTTGAGTGGGTGTGTGAGCGCGTGTAGGGGCAGAAAGGAAGCGGCAGATCTGCGGGGAGTGCGTGTGTGCGCGCGGCAGGCGTGTGCGATGCGTGGTAGAGCGTATACGGCGCGTTGTGTGGGGGTAAGGGTTGTTACGAGAAGGTACTCCCAAATAGTCTAGGCGGTTAGGAAAGTGGCTTTCACCCACGCGACCCGGGTTCGAGTCCCGGTTTGGGAATTTTGCTCTTCCTATCCTGCTTCTTGTTGCGTCTTTCGTTTGCTCTTATCACTCGCGCTGGGCTGCCCGAGCTGCCCTCGAGCCGTGTGGGTCGTTTCGGGTCCGTGGCACACGACGCTCGACGCTCGGGCAATTCGGGCCATTTTGTACTGAGGCAAGCTTGCAGTGGTCGGGAGGCAGCCCTAGCGACCGGGTAACGACGTTGTATTACAGTTAGTACAGTCAGCGTGGTGTCGACAAATGCATCTCCAACGTGTTGCGAGAGGTTATTAGCGAAGCTCGCGCATGTCGCGCGCTCGTAGAGTGCATGAGGTTGGCCGGACGGGTCTGTGTGGGCCGGGTTGTGCGAGGGTGGCATGTGTAGGCTTGAGTGGGTGTGTGAGCGCGTGTAGGGGCAGAAAGGAAGCGGCAGACGGCGGGGAGTGCGTGTGTGCGCGCGGCAGGCGTGTGCGATGCGTGGTAGAGCGTATACGGCGCGTTGTGTGGGGGTAAGGGTTGTTACGAGAAGGTACTCCCAAATAGTCTAGGCGGTTAGGAAAGTGGCTTTCACCCACGCGACCCGGGTTCGAGTCCCGGTTTGGGAATTTTGCTCTTCCTATCCTGCTTCTTCTTGCGTCTTTCGTTTGCTCTTATCACTCGCGCTGGGCTGCCCGAGCTGCCCTCGAGCCGTGTGGGTCGTTTCGGGTCCGTGGCACACGACGCTCGGGCAATTCGGGCCATTTTGTACTGAGGCAAGCTTGCAGTGGTCGGGAGGCAGCCCTAGCGACCGGGTAACGACGTTGTATTACAGTTAGTACAGTCAGCGTGGTGTCGACAAATGCATCTCCAACGTGTTGCGAGAGGTTATTAGCGAAGCTCGCGCATGTCGCGCGCTCGTAGAGTGCATGAGGTTGGCCGGACGGGTCTGTGTGGGCCGGGTTGTGCGAGGGTGGCATGTGTAGGCTTGAGTGGGTGTGTGAGCGCGTGTAGGGGCAGAAAGGAAGCGGCAGACGGCGGGGAGTGCGTGTGTGCGCGCGGCAGGCGTGTGCGATGCGTGGTAGAGCGTATACGGCGCGTTGTGTGGGGGTAAGGGTTGTTACGAGAAGGTACTCCCAAATAGTCTAGGCGGTTAGGAAAGTGGCTTTCACCCACGCGACCCGGGTTCGAGTCCCGGTTTGGGAATTTTGCTCTTCCTATCCTGCTTCTTGTTGCGTCTTTCGTTTGCTCTTATCACTCGCGCTGGGCTGCCCGAGCTGCCCTCGAGCCGTGTGGGTCGTTTCGGGTCCGTGGCACACGACGCTCGGGCAATTCGGGCCATTTTGTACTGAGGCAAGCTTGCAGTGGTCGGGAGGCAGCCCTAGCGACCGGGTAACGACGTTGTATTACAGTTAGTACAGTCAGCGTGGTGTCGACAAATGCATCTCCAACGTGTTGCGAGAGGTTATTAGCGAAGCTCGCGCATGTCGCGCGCTCGTAGAGTGCATGAGGTTGGCCGGACGGGTCTGTGTGGGCCGGGTTGTGCGAGGGTGGCATGTGTAGGCTTGAGTGGGTGTGTGAGCGCGTGTAGGGGCAGAAAGGAAGCGGCAGACGGCGGGGAGTGCGTGTGTGCGCGCGGCAGGCGTGTGCGATGCGTGGTAGAGCGTATACGGCGCGTTGTGTGGGGGTAAGGGTTGTTACGAGAAGGTACTCCCAAATAGTCTAGGCGGTTAGGAAAGTGGCTTTCACCCACGCGACCCGGGTTCGAGTCCCGGTTTGGGAATTTTGCTCTTCCTATCCTGCTTCTTGTTGCGTCTTTCGTTTGCTCTTATCACTCGCGCTGGGCTGCCCGAGCTGCCCTCGAGCCGTGTGGGTCGTTTCGGGTCCGTGGCACACGACGCTCGACGCTCGGGCAATTCGGGCCATTTTGTACTGAGGCAAGCTTGCAGTGGTCGGGAGGCAGCCCTAGCGACCGGGTAACGACGTTGTATTACAGTTAGTACAGTCAGCGTGGTGTCGACAAATGCATCTCCAACGTGTTGCGAGAGGTTATTAGCGAAGCTCGCGCATGTCGCGCGCTCGTAGAGTGCATGAGGTTGGCCGGACGGGTCTGTGTGGGCCGGGTTGTGCGAGGGTGGCATGTGTAGGCTTGAGTGGGTGTGTGAGCGCGTGTAGGGGCAGAAAGGAAGCGGCAGACGGCGGGGAGTGCGTGTGTGCGCGCGGCAGGCGTGTGCGATGCGTGGTAGAGCGTATACGGCGCGTTGTGTGGGGGTAAGGGTTGTTACGAGAAGGTACTCCCAAATAGTCTAGGCGGTTAGGAAAGTGGCTTTCACCCACGCGACCCGGGTTCGAGTCCCGGTTTGGGAATTTTGCTCTTCCTATCCTGCTTCTTCTTGCGTCTTTCGTTTGCTCTTATCACTCGCGCTGGGCTGCCCGAGCTGCCCTCGAGCCGTGTGGGTCGTTTCGGGTCCGTGGCACACGACGCTCGGGCAATTCGGGCCATTTTGTACTGAGGCAAGCTTGCAGTGGTCGGGAGGCAGCCCTAGCGACCGGGTAACGACGTTGTATTACAGTTAGTACAGTCAGCGTGGTGTCGACAAATGCATCTCCAACGTGTTGCGAGAGGTTATTAGCGAAGCTCGCGCATGTCGCGCGCTCGTAGAGTGCATGAGGTTGGCCGGACGGGTCTGTGTGGGCCGGGTTGTGCGAGGGTGGCATGTGTAGGCTTGAGTGGGTGTGTGAGCGCGTGTAGGGGCAGAAAGGAAGCGGCAGACGGCGGGGAGTGCGTGTGTGCGCGCGGCAGGCGTGTGCGATGCGTGGTAGAGCGTATACGGCGCGTTGTGTGGGGGTAAGGGTTGTTACGAGAAGGTACTCCCAAATAGTCTAGGCGGTTAGGAAAGTGGCTTTCACCCACGCGACCCGGGTTCGAGTCCCGGTTTGGGAATTTTGCTCTTCCTATCCTGCTTCTTCTTGCGTCTTTCGTTTGCTCTTATCACTCGCGCTGGGCTGCCCGAGCTGCCCTCGAGCCGTGTGGGTCGTTTCGGGTCCGTGGCACACGACGCTCGGGCAATTCGGGCCATTTTGTACTGAGGCAAGCTTGCAGTGGTCGGGAGGCAGCCCTAGCGACCGGGTAACGACGTTGTATTACAGTTAGTACAGTCAGCGTGGTGTCGACAAATGCATCTCCAACGTGTTGCGAGAGGTTATTAGCGAAGCTCGCGCATGTCGCGCGCTCGTAGAGTGCATGAGGTTGGCCGGACGGGTCTGTGTGGGCCGGGTTGTGCGAGGGTGGCATGTGTAGGCTTGAGTGGGTGTGTGAGCGCGTGTAGGGGCAGAAAGGAAGCGGCAGACGGCGGGGAGTGCGTGTGTGCGCGCGGCAGGCGTGTGCGATGCGTGGTAGAGCGTATACGGCGCGTTGTGTGGGGGTAAGGGTTGTTACGAGAAGGTACTCCCAAATAGTCTAGGCGGTTAGGAAAGTGGCTTTCACCCACGCGACCCGGGTTCGAGTCCCGGTTTGGGAATTTTGCTCTTCCTATCCTGCTTCTTGTTGCGTCTTTCGTTTGCTCTTATCACTCGCGCTGGGCTGCCCGAGCTGCCCTCGAGCCGTGTGGGTCGTTTCGGGTCCGTGGCACACGACGCTCGACGCTCGGGCAATTCGGGCCATTTTGTACTGAGGCAAGCTTGCAGTGGTCGGGAGGCAGCCCTAGCGACCGGGTAACGACGTTGTATTACAGTTAGTACAGTCAGCGTGGTGTCGACAAATGCATCTCCAACGTGTTGCGAGAGGTTATTAGCGAAGCTCGCGCATGTCGCGCGCTCGTAGAGTGCATGAGGTTGGCCGGACGGGTCTGTGTGGGCCGGGTTGTGCGAGGGTGGCATGTGTAGGCTTGAGTGGGTGTGTGAGCGCGTGTAGGGGCAGAAAGGAAGCGGCAGACGGCGGGGAGTGCGTGTGTGCGCGCGGCAGGCGTGTGCGATGCGTGGTAGAGCGTATACGGCGCGTTGTGTGGGGGTAAGGGTTGTTACGAGAAGGTACTCCCAAATAGTCTAGGCGGTTAGGAAAGTGGCTTTCACCCACGCGACCCGGGTTCGAGTCCCGGTTTGGGAATTTTGCTCTTCCTATCCTGCTTCTTGTTGCGTCTTTCGTTTGCTCTTATCACTCGCGCTGGGCTGCCCGAGCTGCCCTCGAGCCGTGTGGGTCGTTTCGGGTCCGTGGCACACGACGCTCGACGCTCGGGCAATTCGGGCCATTTTGTACTGAGGCAAGCTTGCAGTGGTCGGGAGGCAGCCCTAGCGACCGGGTAACGACGTTGTATTACAGTTAGTACAGTCAGCGTGGTGTCGACAAATGCATCTCCAACGTGTTGCGAGAGGTTATTAGCGAAGCTCGCGCATGTCGCGCGCTCGTAGAGTGCATGAGGTTGGCCGGACGGGTCTGTGTGGGCCGGGTTGTGCGAGGGTGGCATGTGTAGGCTTGAGTGGGTGTGTGAGCGCGTGTAGGGGCAGAAAGGAAGCGGCAGACGGCGGGGAGTGCGTGTGTGCGCGCGGCAGGCGTGTGCGATGCGTGGTAGAGCGTATACGGCGCGTTGTGTGGGGGTAAGGGTTGTTACGAGAAGGTACTCCCAAATAGTCTAGGCGGTTAGGAAAGTGGCTTTCACCCACGCGACCCGGGTTCGAGTCCCGGTTTGGGAATTTTGCTCTTCCTATCCTGCTTCTTGTTGCGTCTTTCGTTTGCTCTTATCACTCGCGCTGGGCTGCCCGAGCTGCCCTCGAGCCGTGTGGGTCGTTTCGGGTCCGTGGCACGACGCTCGACGCTCGGGCAATTCGGGCCATTTTGTACTGAGGCAAGCTTGCAGTGGTCGGGAGGCAGCCCTAGCGACCGGGTAACGACGTTGTATTACAGTTAGTACAGTCAGCGTGGTGTCGACAAATGCATCTCCAACGTGTTGCGAGAGGTTATTAGCGAAGCTCGCGCATGTCGCGCGCTCGTAGAGTGCATGAGGTTGGCCGGACGGGTCTGTGTGGGCCGGGTTGTGCGAGGGTGGCATGTGTAGGCTTGAGTGGGTGTGTGAGCGCGTGTAGGGGCAGAAAGGAAGCGGCAGACGGCGGGGAGTGCGTGTGTGCGCGCGGCAGGCGTGTGCGATGCGTGGTAGAGCGTATACGGCGCGTTGTGTGGGGGTAAGGGTTGTTACGAGAAGGTACTCCCAAATAGTCTAGGCGGTTAGGAAAGTGGCTTTCACCCACGCGACCCGGGTTCGAGTCCCGGTTTGGGAATTTTGCTCTTCCTATCCTGCTTCTTCTTGCGTCTTTCGTTTGCTCTTATCACTCGCGCTGGGCTGCCCGAGCTGCCCTCGAGCCGTGTGGGTCGTTTCGGGTCCGTGGCACACGACGCTCGACGCTCGGGCAATTCGGGCCATTTTGTACTGAGGCAAGCTTGCAGTGGTCGGGAGGCAGCCCTAGCGACCGGGTAACGACGTTGTATTACAGTTAGTACAGTCAGCGTGGTGTCGACAAATGCATCTCCAACGTGTTGCGAGAGGTTATTAGCGAAGCTCGCGCATGTCGCGCGCTCGTAGAGTGCATGAGGTTGGCCGGACGGGTCTGTGTGGGCCGGGTTGTGCGAGGTGGCATGTGTAGGCTTGAGTGGGTGTGTGAGCGCGTGTAGGGGCAGAAAGGAAGCGGCAGACGGCGGGGAGTGCGTGTGTGCGCGCGGCAGGCGTGTGCGATGCGTGGTAGAGCGTATACGGCGCGTTGTGTGGGGGTAAGGGTTGTTACGAGAAGGTACTCCCAAATAGTCTAGGCGGTTAGGAAAGTGGCTTTCACCCACGCGACCCGGGTTCGAGTCCCGGTTTGGGAATTTTGCTCTTCCTATCCTGCTTCTTCTTGCGTCTTTCGTTTGCTCTTATCACTCGCGCTGGGCTGCCCGAGCTGCCCTCGAGCCGTGTGGGTCGTTTCGGGTCCGTGGCACACGACGCTCGGGCAATTCGGGCCATTTTGTACTGAGGCAAGCTTGCAGTGGTCGGGAGGCAGCCCTAGCGACCGGGTAACGACGTTGTATTACAGTTAGTACAGTCAGCGTGGTGTCGACAAATGCATCTCCAACGTGTTGCGAGAGGTTATTAGCGAAGCTCGCGCATGTCGCGCGCTCGTAGAGTGCATGAGGTTGGCCGGACGGGTCTGTGTGGGCCGGGTTGTGCGAGGTGGCATGTGTAGGCTTGAGTGGGTGTGTGAGCGCGTGTAGGGGCAGAAAGGAAGCGGCAGACGGCGGGGAGTGCGTGTGTGCGCGCGGCAGGCGTGTGCGATGCGTGGTAGAGCGTATACGGCGCGTTGTGTGGGGGTAAGGGTTGTTACGAGAAGGTACTCCCAAATAGTCTAGGCGGTTAGGAAAGTGGCTTTCACCCACGCGACCCGGGTTCGAGTCCCGGTTTGGGAATTTTGCTCTTCCTATCCTGCTTCTTCTTGCGTCTTTCGTTTGCTCTTATCACTCGCGCTGGGCTGCCCGAGCTGCCCTCGAGCCGTGTGGGTCGTTTCGGGTCCGTGGCACACGACGCTCGGGCAATTCGGGCCATTTTGTACTGAGGCAAGCTTGCAGTGGTCGGGAGGCAGCCCTAGCGACCGGGTAACGACGTTGTATTACAGTTAGTACAGTCAGCGTGGTGTCGACAAATGCATCTCCAACGTGTTGCGAGAGGTTATTAGCGAAGCTCGCGCATGTCGCGCGCTCGTAGAGTGCATGAGGTTGGCCGGACGGGTCTGTGTGGGCCGGGTTGTGCGAGGGTGGCATGTGTAGGCTTGAGTGGGTGTGTGAGCGCGTGTAGGGGCAGAAAGGAAGCGGCAGACGGCGGGGAGTGCGTGTGTGCGCGCGGCAGGCGTGTGCGATGCGTGGTAGAGCGTATACGGCGCGTTGTGTGGGGGTAAGGGTTGTTACGAGAAGGTACTCCCAAATAGTCTAGGCGGTTAGGAAAGTGGCTTTCACCCACGCGACCCGGGTTCGAGTCCCGGTTTGGGAATTTTGCTCTTCCTATCCTGCTTCTTGTTGCGTCTTTCGTTTGCTCTTATCACTCGCGCTGGGCTGCCCGAGCTGCCCTCGAGCCGTGTGGGTCGTTTCGGGTCCGTGGCACACGACGCTCGACGCTCGGGCAATTCGGGCCATTTTGTACTGAGGCAAGCTTGCAGTGGTCGGGAGGCAGCCCTAGCGACCGGGTAACGACGTTGTATTACAGTTAGTACAGTCAGCGTGGTGTCGACAAATGCATCTCCAACGTGTTGCGAGAGGTTATTAGCGAAGCTCGCGCATGTCGCGCGCTCGTAGAGTGCATGAGGTTGGCCGGACGGGTCTGTGTGGGCCGGGTTGTGCGAGGGTGGCATGTGTAGGCTTGAGTGGGTGTGTGAGCGCGTGTAGGGGCAGAAAGGAAGCGGCAGACGGCGGGGAGTGCGTGTGTGCGCGCGGCAGGCGTGTGCGATGCGTGGTAGAGCGTATACGGCGCGTTGTGTGGGGGTAAGGGTTGTTACGAGAAGGTACTCCCAAATAGTCTAGGCGGTTAGGAAAGTGGCTTTCACCCACGCGACCCGGGTTCGAGTCCCGGTTTGGGAATTTTGCTCTTCCTATCCTGCTTCTTGTTGCGTCTTTCGTTTGCTCTTATCACTCGCGCTGGGCTGCCCGAGCTGCCCTCGAGCCGTGTGGGTCGTTTCGGGTCCGTGGCACACGACGCTCGACGCTCGGGCAATTCGGGCCATTTTGTACTGAGGCAAGCTTGCAGTGGTCGGGAGGCAGCCCTAGCGACCGGGTAACGACGTTGTATTACAGTTAGTACAGTCAGCGTGGTGTCGACAAATGCATCTCCAACGTGTTGCGAGAGGTTATTAGCGAAGCTCGCGCATGTCGCGCGCTCGTAGAGTGCATGAGGTTGGCCGGACGGGTCTGTGTGGGCCGGGTTGTGCGAGGGTGGCATGTGTAGGCTTGAGTGGGTGTGTGAGCGCGTGTAGGGGCAGAAAGGAAGCGGCAGACGGCGGGGAGTGCGTGTGTGCGCGCGGCAGGCGTGTGCGATGCGTGGTAGAGCGTATACGGCGCGTTGTGTGGGGGTAAGGGTTGTTACGAGAAGGTACTCCCAAATAGTCTAGGCGGTTAGGAAAGTGGCTTTCACCCACGCGACCCGGGTTCGAGTCCCGGTTTGGGAATTTTGCTCTTCCTATCCTGCTTCTTGTTGCGTCTTTCGTTTGCTCTTATCACTCGCGCTGGGCTGCCCGAGCTGCCCTCGAGCCGTGTGGGTCGTTTCGGGTCCGTGGCACACGACGCTCGACGCTCGGGCAATTCGGGCCATTTTGTACTGAGGCAAGCTTGCAGTGGTCGGGAGGCAGCCCTAGCGACCGGGTAACGACGTTGTATTACAGTTAGTACAGTCAGCGTGGTGTCGACAAATGCATCTCCAACGTGTTGCGAGAGGTTATTAGCGAAGCTCGCGCATGTCGCGCGCTCGTAGAGTGCATGAGGTTGGCCGGACGGGTCTGTGTGGGCCGGGTTGTGCGAGGGTGGCATGTGTAGGCTTGAGTGGGTGTGTGAGCGCGTGTAGGGGCAGAAAGGAAGCGGCAGACGGCGGGGAGTGCGTGTGTGCGCGCGGCAGGCGTGTGCGATGCGTGGTAGAGCGTATACGGCGCGTTGTGTGGGGGTAAGGGTTGTTACGAGAAGGTACTCCCAAATAGTCTAGGCGGTTAGGAAAGTGGCTTTCACCCACGCGACCCGGGTTCGAGTCCCGGTTTGGGAATTTTGCTCTTCCTATCCTGCTTCTTGTTGCGTCTTTCGTTTGCTCTTATCACTCGCGCTGGGCTGCCCGAGCTGCCCTCGAGCCGTGTGGGTCGTTTCGGGTCCGTGGCACACGACGCTCGACGCTCGGGCAATTCGGGCCATTTTGTACTGAGGCAAGCTTGCAGTGGTCGGGAGGCAGCCCTAGCGACCGGGTAACGACGTTGTATTACAGTTAGTACAGTCAGCGTGGTGTCGACAAATGCATCTCCAACGTGTTGCGAGAGGTTATTAGCGAAGCTCGCGCATGTCGCGCGCTCGTAGAGTGCATGAGGTTGGCCGGACGGGTCTGTGTGGGCCGGGTTGTGCGAGGGTGGCATGTGTAGGTGAGGGTGTGTGAGCGTGTAAAGGAAGCGGCACGGCGTCTGTGCGCGCGGCAGGCGTGTGCGATGCGTGGTAGAGCGTATACGGCGCGTTGTGTGGGGTAAGGGTTGTTACGAGAAGGTACTCCCAAATAGTCTAGGCGGTTAGGAAAGTGGCTTTCACCCACGCGACCCGGGTTCGAGTCCCGGTTTGGGAATTTTGTTCTTCCTATCCTGCTTCTTGTTGCGTCTTTCGTTTGCTCTTATTCTCGCGCTGGGCTGCCCGAGCTGCCCTCGAGCCTGGATTGGCGTCCTCCGGGACAGGACAGATTTGGTTGTAAGGCAGCTCAGAGACAACGACGTGTTCGACACAAACTGTCGGCAGTGTGCCTGCTCTCTCCAACGTGTCGCCGGATTACACTTGTCGGATGGGTCGTGAAAACCTGCTCAACGTGACGGTAATTATTTCGCCTCCCATCGTGATGGCTCAATAAGACGCTAACGTTGTGTTCGCCTGACCAGGTCATGTTCAGCCAATGCTTTGCCGATTCTCGCAGTTCTACGTAAACCACGTTACGAGGGCCCCAAGGAGGCAGGCGGCAAAAGCTTCCACATCGCCGGCAGTCCTTGGGATGATCCTACACTTTACGAGAGCTCGATGGGGTTAAAATCGCTGTGTCAAATTTCGGCGTGCCTCCCTCGACGTTGCAGCGAATTCTGGTCCGGGCTGAGCTAGCTCTACATCGTGCGATTAGAGCGTTTCATCCTGCCCGCATCTCCTGGCCGCCCCTGCACATCAACAAGAAATGGCCAACTGGGTTGCACTGAAGGAGCTGTTGCTCCGAACACCTTTGGCTTTATCGACGGCAAATTTTTTCGAGTACGTTTTTATATCAATTACGCCTAAAGTTTTTTTATTTACTCGTGTTGTTGTGGTGCATTCTTGGTGCTGCAAGCCAGTGACACCATGACCTCCACAACGCGTTTTACAACGAGTGCTCTCGTCACGTCGGGTTTGGGACGCTACCGGTAGTGAATAGCCTGCAGCTGGATGAACAGCACTTCGAGGATGCTTGAGCCCGACACTTGCGTGGATTGTTGCTCTCTTCTTTATCGATTGCAGGGGCGCCTGCTTGAATCGAACAAATTCCTCCTCGCTGTCACTGTCGTCGATCACGATGATCTCACGATCTGTCATCGTCATCGGGGTACTGTATCTTTTTCTAGCACAACACTGAATGCATCAGATGACGTTAGTGAAAAAGTAGTCCTTGCACTTTCACTACGAGAGAGAGGACGTATCTCCAGTGTGCAGCAATGTGATGTTTTCGGTTCTCGGAGCAAAAGGAAAAGTGTGGCGAGCTTAACGACGTCGGCTCTGTTAGACTTCGTAAGATTATTCGCATAGTGAAACGAAGACCGTCAAAGATATATCCACAAGCTAGCGTAAATGCGCATTTATGCTAGCCTTATCGACCCAACTTATTGAGACGGGATTGGCGTATCCACAGATCTGCATCGGTCTTAATGCAAAAATATGTTGGGTGCTATGACAGTACTTGTAAAACAGATAATGCCGATATGGTAGTTTTGGAAGGCGTCCAGTGCATGAGGTTGGCCGGACGGGTCTGTGTGGGCCGGTTGTGCGAGGGTGGCATGTACAGGCTTGAGTGGGTTTGTGAGCACGTGTAGGGGCAGAAAGGAAGCGGCAGACGGCGGGGAGTGCGTGTGTGCGCGCGGCAGGCGTGTGCGATGCGTGGTAGAGCGTATACGGCGCGTTGTGTGGGGGTAAGGGTTGTTACGAGAAGGTACTCCCAAATAGTCTAGGCGGTTAGGAAAGTGGCTTTCACCCACGCGACCCGGGTTCGAGTCCCGGTTTGGGAATTTTGCTCTTCCTATCCTGCTTCTTGTTGCGTCTTTCGTTTGCTCTTATCACTCGCGCTGGGCTGCCCGAGCTGCCCTCGAGCCGTGTGGGTCGTTTCGGGTCCGTGGCACACGACGCTCGGGCAATTCGGGCCATTTTGTACTGAGGCAAGCTTGCAGTGGTCGGGAGGCAGCCCTAGCGACCGGGTAACGACGTTAAACAGGAGCATTTACGCAGATAGAGGTGTTAAATCGCAATCAGATCAATCGGAAATCCTCGTCGACAAAATCGGATGAATCCAAATTTGTATCAACCCATCCCGATCCAATCCGCTTGGTTTCCGACTGAATCCGATTATCGGAACATGTAAATTTGCTGGGAACCTTTAAAAGTCGATATACGGGAGGAGCGAAAGTGCAAATACATGAAAAGACGGGGTATTCCGTGAAGGACGTCATTGGCAGAATACCACACATATTGTCTCCCTCGTTATGCTGGTATTAAGTCCGTTTTTCTCACTACAAGGCAAGGAATGACGGAGGCTAGGCGGTGAAGACAACGTCTATTGCGAGCGACGAGGAGAGCTCCACCGCGCTGTCTGCTGCCGACACCGCCACAAGGAGAAGCCTGTACGCGCGATGCGCACGCGATGGCTTCGGAAGAGGCTGCGCTGGCGTCTTTTCTGCGGTCGAAGCCTGTGGAGGAGCGCGACTTCATCCTGTACGCGGGCATGCTTCTTGCTGTGTTTTTCCTGCAGAACCTGGTTATGTGGGACAAGACTTCATCGCAGGCTGTTCCGTTCGGCACGCTTTTCGCGCTACGAGTGCTGTGGTTCGGTATCTTGGTGCCGCGTGTGGTCCTGGGTAGTTACTTCGGCTTTAAGGCCAACGCTTTTTAGCAGCCTGTGTGTACAAGTAGAGCTTGACGGCGTGGGTGAAGAGCACGAGTGACTACGTCATCCTGCTGACGCTCGCAAGCCAGATCGAGCACGTGGAGACTGAGATTATATGCAAGACGACTGAGGAGTGAACGCGGTCTGCATCTGAAGCTGTAGGTCCTAAGACGCTGGTAAGTAGCTGCCCGAAGCCTGGTACCAAGGTCTTATGAGCATTGAATCCTCCACCGATTGACACGAACTGCAGCTGAATCTAGGTGAAATCTTGAATATTGGTGAGACGACGTTGGCGGTAGTCGATTTGAGCATGTTGTGGGTCAAAAATTTCCAGGAGAAAACCGAGGTTGCGCTTTTGAAGAAGACGTCCCGAGAGAAGTAAGGCAGAGATCTCTTGCAGATGTTGAGCGGCGACCAGAGCAGCGACCTGAGGAAGATGATCGTAACCGTCATGCGCGACGAGTTTGCATACTTCGAGCGCGCTTGCAGACGAGCGCGAAGGCTGCTGCTGACGCGGGTGCCTTGTACACAGCGGGCGCGAGTGGCATGGGCACGTACAAGGCGAGTTTCATCGATATATAGAACACTGCTGAGCACGTGCGCAGCATTAACCCCCAACACTCACGGGATTTTCGCCATTCCGTAAAGTGAACATGTTGTATAATACAACATGTTAATGCCAGGGTATACTAGGAATTTGTATGCCCCACTAAAGTACGCTGTCTTTTGAAATTGTGAACTGGATAGAAGAACACGGACGGTCACCTCGCACGGCTTTATCCCCACATGTTGTCAAATACGCCGACGCTGAGATTGCTCAACATGTTGTATATCCTGCATGACTAACTTGGCCTTTTACTTGAAATGCACGTACTGTGTAAGATCGATGTGCAAAAGATAGACGTGTCGCCACGATTCAAACCACAACACAAATGACACAAATGACACGCAATGAATGTATTGATCTTAGCAGCAGTCCTAGCAAAGACGGCCTACTCGTCCGCGTCTTCCTCCTGCTCGGCCGCGTCTTCCTCCTGCTCAGCACCGTCTTCCTCTTGCTCGGCCTCGTCATCTTCGGGCTCGTCCTTGCCTCCCTCGTCCTGATTGGCGGGCGAAAGGCGGCGCTTCTTCTTCCCCAGGCCGCGCATCTGGATATCGCGGCCTACGAGGGGCGGGGCGCTCACTCCCGTTCTTCCACTTGTCGTGCCAAATCTGAAGCACGTAGCGTGTTGCCCGGGTAATGCGCTGGCCGAACACGGTCGCACAGGTAAACGCTGTGCGCATAGCAACCATGTTAGTCTCCTGTAAATGAAATTAGCTGAGAACAGTACTTACAATTTCTGGCCCTTGCTGCAGGCAGCGCAGTAGAAGCGGCTTGCACACCTTTCCCCGACCATCCGCTTCCGCAGGAGCACACCTTGCACTGGTGCTGGGGCGCTTGCGGTGCTCCTTTTCCTTGCCGAATTGGTCCCAATCTTGGAAGACGGTGAGTTTGTGCTCGGTGGGACGGTACTCGGCGTCTCAGTGCGCGCAGGCGTCACAGGTGACAGCGTCTGTACCAACGCAAAGGATCTGTTAGTGCCACACAATATTCCTGAACTCGCAGTAGATCCTACCACATCGGCGAAGTCACTAGCAGTAAGCTCCAGCATCTGCGCATGCAAAAGGCGCAAAAACTTGGCGTGGTCAGCAGCGTGCTCGCCGCACTGCTTTCGTGCTTCCCTGTACACGATGAAGGCATTGACGATGGCATGTCGACCAGGCCAAGGAAGATCGTCTTATAGTACTTGCGAAAGACCATGGCGAGCTGCAGGAGTACTGCTGAAGGCGGAGCTGGTCGTGGATGTCGACCCCGCCCATCCAGCGGTGGTAATCACACATCGTAGATGGGCAGGGGACGACGATCTTTTTCCCGCCGCGCAGTCGTCTCTCTATGCAGACATATTCAACAGAGGATACAAAAAACTAGTAGTTAGTGTGAGAGAATTTCTTTGCGGTACAAGAGCACTTACCGCAAGTCTCCATCGTCCTGCTGGCACCCGTGGCGAGGAACGGGACGGGAATGCGATCCCACCAAAGCAGCGCTGTCATCTGCGGAACGTTCTTGCTGACGGCCATCTTCGTGGCCCCTCTTGGCACGTCGGGTGGGCGTGTCGCGCGGTCGCTCGTGACTTCCTTGGGGTAGCCCGCCTTGTTCGCCATGATGGTGCCGATGCTGTAGACGTTCCGGCTCAGGAGCTGCAGCGCAAGCTGGACGGAGGTGTAGAAGCGGTCCGTCACCACGGCATGAAACACTCCGGGCTCTGGAGGCGGCAGCACTTCCTGCAGGTTCCGCACCACCGCAGCTGGGCCGGAGTTTGGGTCGGCCGAATACTTGGTCGGAGAGTCGCCTCCGAGTTCGCATTGGTGTTGGTCCTTTCCGCAGTAGACTTCAAGTCTGGCAAGCAATACATACAACATGTGAGTTAGCTAACTCGGATCAATATACAACATGTTCAACTTAGCCAAAAACAAATCTCGCGGACCCCATCATGGGCCCGCGAGATTTATTTTGCACACCATGCAACATGCACACCCACATGCAAAAACAGACAAACAGCACTCCACGTGAACACACATAACGCAGACAGTAAGCAGTGTTAGCACAGCAGATCATGAACAGCTTGGTGCCCCATTTGTGGGGCTTGTCCTTCATGTACTGCCGTGTCACGTTATGTCGGTTTCGTGATGGGATCATGGCTTTGTCAAATGCCAGAACGGGAGGTACGTTGTATCCTGCGCGGAATGTCTGCTGCAACTTGTGGATGACTGGCCTGACTTTCCATGCTCTGTCGTTTTCTGCTCGTGGGTCTGCATTATCCGAGTAAGTGCAAGTTCTGCATGAAACGGCCAAAACGTGCCTTGGACATGTATCTCCCAAACGTTCCTACAGGAATGGCACCCGATGTTGACGTCGCCCAGTGATCGGAGAGCCGTCGCGAGTGAGGGCACAGCATGCGTGCAACTAATAGTCCCAAACAGCGAACAATCTCGTGCCCTTTGATCTCTTTGTGCTTTTGTTTCTGCATCCGTGACCTGCTCACGCGTAACGTCTTTCCCAGCGGCACGTTGCTTTTCATACATCCGCTGCACTCGATCGTTTAGATGCGGTGGTAGCAGCGATTGCTTTCCACAGCAATCCTGCTCCACAAAGACCTGGGCATAAAAAGAATAAGTCTAGCGGGGAATCCGCTTTCGTGAGCACCTCCTCAGTGGGTCCATAGTCTCCGCTGTACAGTCCAGGATAGTGGCTGGTATCAGGAAATGTATCGGGATCTAATGTTGTCATAAACAACATGAACAATATTACCAAAAATGAGTGTGATATTGAGAGTGTTATCGCTAATCTATCTACTTATCTCTTTACAGTCTCCGCCACAAGCCCATCAGTTTAACCCCACATGCGCACTCCAACTTCCTTTTGAACGAAGTCAGTAATACACGTTGGAATTGATTGAAATTTGATGCACAATAATATTATCTTGTGCATCAAACATGTTATGATGTCTTGCCAGCACTTCCATTTGTATACAGAGCAAAAGAATCGACATAGTTGGATTCCCTTTAAATTGTCATACAGGTACCAGTCGACGTAGTGTAGTGGTTATCACGTCTGCTTTACACGCAGAAGGTCGCCGGTTCGAACCCGGCCGTTGACACATTTTTATTACCAGCATGGAAACTACAAATGACGCTGTAAAACAGTTAGTACAGTTAGCGTGGTGTCGACAAAATTCATCTCCAACGTGTTGCGAGTGGTTATTAGCGAAGCTCGCGCATGTCGCGCGCTCGTAGATGGACGCCTCCCAAAATTATCATACAGGGGTGAATATGTTCCCAGCGTATGACCCCAGTATGATGAGGCTTTCTACCTATACTAGGCTAAAGCAGCACGCGTCCTTTAAAAAGTGACCACCAAAATTGTCAAATCCAAGGATATGGTGTTCAGATTGTATAGTCACTTTGCTGTAATTACAAGTATAAAGATATGCATTAGGAAAGTTCTAGAAGTACACAGCAAATACACGCTCTTTAGTTGAAGTACAGGAAAGTTTGTTTGACGTCATCATTTTGCAATCTTCACGGTCGACGCCATGGGTGTTGCCGCTATTCTTGCTGCTGTGCTGAGAGCTCGCTATCAAGCTGGAACCCTTGGCGTCCTCCGTGACAGGATACATGATTTGGTTGTAGAGGCGGAGCTCAAGAGACAACTCCGTGTTCGACACAAACTGTCGGCAGTGTGCCTGCTCTCTCCTGACGTCTCGCCATGGATGACACTTGTCGAAATGGGACGAATGAAAACCTGCTCAACGTGACGGTAATTATTTCGCCTCCCATCGTGATGGCTCCAATAACCACGCTAACGTTTTGTTCTCCTGACCAGGTCATCGTTCAGCCAATTGCTTTGCCGATTCTCGCAGTTCTACGAAACCACGTTACCTGGGCCCCAAGGAGGCAGGCCACAAAAGCTTCCACATCACCACCAAGTCCTTGGGATGATCCTACACTTTTACGAGAGCTCGATGGGGTTAAAATCGCTGTGTCAAATTTCGGCGTGCCTCCCTCGACGTTGCAGCGAATTCTGGTCCGGGCTGAGCTAGCTCTACATCGTGCGATTAGAGCGTTTCATCCTGCCCGCATCTCCTGGCCGCCCCCTGCACATCAACAAGAAATGGCCAACTGGGTTGCACTGAAGGAGCTGTTGCTCCGGAACACCTTTGGCTTTATCGACGGCAAATTTTTTCGAGTACGTTTTTATATCAATTACGCCTAAAGTTTTTTTATTTACTCGTGTTGTTGTGGTGCATTCTTGGTGCTGCAAGCCAGTGACACCATGACCTCCACAACGCGTTTTACAACGAGTGCACTCTCGTCACGTCGGGTTTGGGACGCTACCGGTAGTGAATAGCCTGCAGCTGGATGAACAGCACTTCGAGGATGCTTGAGCCCGACACTTGCGTGGATTGTTGCTCTCTTCTTTATCGATTGCAGGGGCGCCTGCTTGAATCGAACAAATTCCTCCTCGCTGTCACTGTCGTCGATCACGATGATCTCACGATCTGTCATCGTCATCGGGGTACTGTATCTTTTTCTAGCACAACACTGAATGCATCAGATGACGTTAGTGAAAAAGTAGTCCTTGCACTTTCACTACGAGAGAGAGGACGTATCTCCAGTGTGCAGCAATGTGATGTTTTCGGTTCTCGGAGCAAAAGGAAAAGTGTGGCGAGCTTAACGACGTCGGCTCTGTTAGACTTCGTAAGATTATTCGCATAGTGAAACGAAGACCGTCAAAGATATATCCACAAGCTAGCGTAAATGCGCATTTATGCTAGCCTTATCGACCCAACTTATTGAGACGGGATTGGCGTATCCACAGATCTGCATCGGTCTTAATGCAAAAATATGTTGGGTGCTATGACAGTACTTGTAAAACAGATAATGCCGATATGGTAGTTTTGGAAGGCGTCCAGTGCATGAGGTTGGCTGGACGGGTCTGTGTGGGCCGGGTTGTGCGAGGGTGGCATGTACAGGCTTGAGTGGGTTTGTGAGCACGTGTAGGGGCAGAAAGGAAGCGGCAGACGGCGGGGAGTGCGTGTGTGCGCGCGGCAGGCGTGTGCGATGCGTGGTAGAGCGTATACGGCGCGTTGTGTGGGGGTAAGGGTTGTTACGAGAAGGTACTCCCAAATAGTCTAGGCGGTTAGGATACGTGGCTTTCACCCACGCGACCCGGGTTCGAGTCCCGGTTTGGGAATTTTGCTCTTCCTATCCTGCTTCTTGTTGCGTCTTTCGTTTGCTCTTATCACTCGGGCTGGGCTGCCCGAGCTGCCCTCGAGCCGTGTGGGTCGTTTCGGGTCCGTGGCACACGACGCTCGGGCAATTCGGGCCATTTTGTACTGAGGCAAGCTTGCAGTGGTCGGGAGGCAGCCCTAGCGACCGGGTAACGACGTTAAACAGGAGCATTTACGCAGATAGAGGTGTTAAATCGCAATCAGATCAATCGGAAATCCTCGTCGACAAAATCGGATGAATCCAAATTTGTATCAACCCATCCCGATCCAATCCGCTTGGTTTCCGACTGAATCCGATTATCGGAACATGTAATTTTGCTGGGAACCTTTAAAAGTCGATATACGGGAGGAGCGAAAGTGCAAATACATGAAAAGACGGGGTATTCCGTGAAGGACGTCATTGGCAGAATACCACACATATTGTCTCCCTCGTTATGCTGGTATTAAGTCCGTTTTTCTCACTACAAGGCAAGGAATGACGGAGGCTAGGCGGTGAAGACAACGTCTATTGCGAGCGACGAGGAGAGCTCCACCGCGCTGTCTGCTGCCGACACCGCCACAAGGAGAAGCCTGTACGCGCGATGCGCACGCGATGGCTTCGGAAGAGGCTGCGCTGGCGTCTTTTCTGCGGTCGAAGCCTGTGGAGGAGCGCGACTTCATCCTGTACGCGGGCATGCTTCTTGCTGTGTTTTTCCTGCAGAACCTGGTTATGTGGGACAAGACTTCATCGCAGGCTGTTCCGTTCGGCACGCTTTTCGCGCTACGAGTGCTGTGGTTCGGTATCTTGGTGCCGCGTGTGGTCCTGGGTAGTTACTTCGGCTTTAAGGCCAACGCTTTTTAGCAGCCTGTGTGTACAAGTAGAGCTTGACGGCGTGGGTGAAGAGCACGAGTGACTACGTCATCCTGCTGACGCTCGCAAGCCAGATCGAGCACGTGGAGACTGAGATTATATGCAAGACGACTGAGGAGTGAACGCGGTCTGCATCTGAAGCTGTAGGTCCTAAGACGCTGGTAAGTAGCTGCCCGAAGCCTGGTACCAAGGTCTTATGAGCATTGAATCCTCCACCGATTGACACGAACTGCAGCTGAATCTAGGTGAAATCTTGAATATTGGTGAGACGACGTTGGCGGTAGTCGATTTGAGCATGTTGTGGGTCAAAAATTTCCAGGAGAAAACCGAGGTTGCGCTTTTGAAGAAGACGTCCCGAGAGAAGTAAGGCAGAGATCTCTTGCAGATGTTGAGCGGCGACCAGAGCAGCGACCTGAGGAAGATGATCGTAACCGTCATGCGCGACGAGTTTGCATACTTCAGCGCGTCTTGCAGACGAGCGCGAAGGCTGCTGCTGACGCGGGTGCCTTGTACACAGCGGGCGCGAGTGGCATGGGCACGTACAAGGCGAGTTTCATCGATATATAGGTGAACACTGCTGAGCACGTGCGCAGCATTAACCCCCAACACTCACGGGATTTTCGCCATTCCGTAAAGGCGTGAACATGTTGTATAATACAACATGTTAATGCCAGGGTATACTAGGAATTTGTATGCCCCACTAAAGTACGCTGTCTTTTTTGAAATTGTGAACTGGATAGAAGAACACGGACGGTCACCTCGCACGGCTTTATCCCCACATGTTGTCAAATACGCCGACGCTGAGATTAAGTTGCTCAACATGTTGTATATCCTGCATGACTAACTTGGCCTTTTACTTGAAATGCACGTACTGTGTAAGATCGATGTGCAAAAGATAGACGTGTCGCCACGACTTCAAACCACAACACAAATGACACAAATGACACGCAATGAATGTATTGATCTTAGCAGCAGTCCTAGCAAAGACGGCCTACTCGTCCGCGTCTTCCTCCTGCTCGGCCGCGTCTTCCTCCTGCTCAGCACCGTCTTCCTCTTGCTCGGCCTCGTCATCTTCGGGCTCGTCCTTGCCTCCCTCGTCCTGATTGGCGGGCGAAAGGCGGCGCTTCTTCTTCCCCAGGCCGCGCATCTGGATATCGCGGCCTACGAGGGGCGGGGCGCTCACTCCCGTTCTTCCACTTGTCGTGCCAAATCTGAAAGCACGTGAGCGTGTTGCCCGGGTAATGCGCTGGCCGAACACGGTCGCACAGGTAAACGCTGTGCGCATAGCAAACTAAGGTTAGTCTCCTGTAAATGAAATTAGCTGAGAACAGTACTTACAATTTCTGGCCCTTGCTGCAGGCAGCGCAGTAGAAGCGGCTTGCACACCTTTCCCCGACCATCCGCTTCCGCAGGGAGCACACCTTGCACTGGTGCTGGGGGCGCTTGCGGTGCTCCTTTTCCTTGCCGAATTGGTCCCAATCTTGGAAGACGGTGAGTTTGTGCTCGGTGGGGACGGTACTCGGCGTCTCAGTGCGCGCAGGCGTCACAGGTGACAGCGTCTGTACCAACGCAAAGGATCTGTTAGTGCCACACAATATTCCTGAACTCGCAGTAGATCCTACCACATCGGCGAAGTCACTAGCAGTAAGCTCCAGCATCTGCGCATGCAAAAGGCGCAAAAACTTGGCGTGGTCAGCAGCGTGCTCGCCGCACTGCTTTCGTGCTTCCCTGTACACGATGAAGGCATTGACGATGGCATGTCGACCAGGCCAAGGAAGATCGTCTTATAGTACTTGCGAAAGACCATGGCGAGCTGCAGGGAGTACTGCTGAAGGCGGAGCTGGTCGTGGATGTCGACCCCGCCCATCCAGCGGTGGTAATCACACATCGTAGATGGGCAGGGGACGACGATCTTTTCCCGCCGCGCAGTCGTCTCTCTATGCAGACATATTCAACAGAGGATACAAAAAAACTAGTAGTTAGTGTGAGAGAATTTCTTTGCGGTACAAGAGCACTTACCGCAAGTCTCCATCGTCCTGCTGGCACCCGTGGCGAGGAACGGGACGGGAATGCGATCCCACCAAAGCAGCGCTGTCATCTGCGGAACGTTCTTGCTGACGGCCATCTTCGTGGCCCCTCTTGGCACGTCGGGTGGGCGTGTCGCGCGGTCGCTCGTGACTTCCTTGGGGTAGCCCGCCTTGTTCGCCATGATGGTGCCGATGCTGTAGACGTTCCGGCTCAGGAGCTGCAGCGCAAGCTGGACGGAGGTGTAGAAGCGGTCCGTCACCACGGCATGAAACACTCCGGGCTCTGGAGGCGGCAGCACTTCCTGCAGGTTCCGCACCACCGCAGCTGGGCCGGAGTTTGGGTCGGCCGAATACTTGGTCGGAGAGTCGCCTCCGAGTTCGCATTGGTGTTGGTCCTTTCCGCAGTAGACTTCAAGTCTGGCAAGCAATACATACAACATGTGAGTTAGCTAACTCGGATCAATATACAACATGTTCAACTTAGCCAAAAACAAATCTCGCGGACCCCATCATGGGCCCGCGAGATTTATTTTGCACACCATGCAACATGCACACCCACATGCAAAAACAGACAAACAGCACTCCACGTGAACACACATAACGCAGACAGTAAGCAGTGTTAGCACAGCAGATCATGAACAGCTTGGTGCCCCATTTGTGGGGCTTGTCCTTCATGTACTGCCGTGTCACGTTATGTCGGTTTCGTGATGGGATCATGGCTTTGTCAAATGCCAGAACGGGAGGTACGTTGTATCCTGCGCGGAATGTCTGCTGCAACTTGTGGATGACTGGCCTGACTTTCCATGCTCTGTCGTTTTCTGCTCGTGGGTCTGCATTATCCGAGTAAGTGCAAGTTCTGCATGAAACGGCCAAAACGTGCCTTGGACATGTATCTCCCAAACGTTCCTACAGGAATGGCACCCGATGTTGACGTCGCCCAGTGATCGGAGAGCCGTCGCGAGTGAGGGCACAGCATGCGTGCAACTAATAGTCCCAAACAGCGAACAATCTCGTGCCCTTTGATCTCTTTGTGCTTTTTTGTTTCTGCATCCGTGACCTGCTCACGCGTAACGTCTTTCCCAGCGGCACGTTGCTTTTCATACATCCGCTGCACTCGATCGTTTAGATGCGGTGGTAGCAGCGATTGCTTTCCACAGCAATCCTGCTCCACAAAGACCTGGGCATAAAAAAGAATAAGTCTAGCGGGGAATCCGCTTTCGTGAGCACCTCCTCAGTGGGTCCATAGTCTCCGCTGTACAGTCCAGGATAGTGGCTGGTATCAGGAAATGTATCGGGATCTAATGTTGTCATAAACAACATGAACAATATTACCAAAAATGAGTGTGATATTGAGAGTGTTATCGCTAATCTATCTACTTATCTCTTTACAGTCTCCGCCACAAGCCCATCAGTTTAACCCCACATGCGCACTCCAACTTCCTTTTGAACGAAGTCAGTAATACACGTTGGAATTGATTGAAATTTGATGCACAATAATATTATCTTGTGCATCAAACATGTTATGATGTCTTGCCAGCACTTCCATTTGTATACAGAGCAAAACAATCGACATAGTTGGATTCCCTTTAAATTGTCATACAGGTACCAGTCGACGTAGTGTAGTGGTTATCACGTCTGCTTTACACGCAGAAGGTCGCCGGTTCGAACCCGGCCGTTGACACATTTTTATTACCAGCATGGAAACTACAAATGACGCTGTAAAACAGTTAGTACAGTTAGCGTGGTGTCGACAAAATTCATCTCCAACGTGTTGCGAGTGGTTATTAGCGAAGCTCGCGCATGTCGCGCGCTCGTAGATGGACGCCTCCCAAAATTATCATACAGGGGTGAATATGTTCCCAGCGTATGACCCCAGTATGATGAGGCTTTCTACCTATACTAGGCTAAAGCAGCACGCGTCCTTTAAAAAGTGACCACCAAAATTGTCAAATCCAAGGATATGGTGTTCAGATTGTATAGTCACTTTGCTGTAATTACAAGTATAAAGATATGCATTAGGAAAGTTCTAGAAGTACACAGCAAATACACGCTCTTTAGTTGAAGTACAGGAAAGTTTGTTTGACGTCATCATTTTGCAATCTTCACGGTCGACGCCATGGGTGTTGCCGCTATTCTTGCTGCTGTGCTGAGAGCTCGCTATCAAGCTGGAACCCTTGGCGTCCTCCGTGACAGGATACATGATTTGGTTGTAGAGGCGGAGCTCAAGAGACAACTCCGTGTTCGACACAAACTGTCGGCAGTGTGCCTGCTCTCTCCTGACGTCTCGCCATGGATGACACTTGTCGAAATGGGACGAATGAAAACCTGCTCAACGTGACGGTAATTATTTCGCCTCCCATCGTGATGGCTCCAATAACCACGCTAACGTTTTGTTCTCCTGACCAGGTCATCGTTCAGCCAATTGCTTTGCCGATTCTCGCAGTTCTACGAAACCACGTTACCTGGGCCCCAAGGAGGCAGGCCACAAAAGCTTCCACATCACCACCAAGTCCTTGGGATGATCCTACACTTTTACGAGAGCTCGATGGGGTTAAAATCGCTGTGTCAAATTTCGGCGTGCCTCCCTCGACGTTGCAGCGAATTCTGGTCCGGGCTGAGCTAGCTCTACATCGTGCGATTAGAGCGTTTCATCCTGCCCGCATCTCCTGGCCGCCCCCTGCACATCAACAAGAAATGGCCAACTGGGTTGCACTGAAGGAGCTGTTGCTCCGGAACACCTTTGGCTTTATCGACGGCAAATTTTTTCGAGTACGTTTTTATATCAATTACGCCTAAAGTTTTTATTTACTCGTGTTGTTGTGGTGCATTCTTGGTGCTGCAAGCCAGTGACACCATGACCTCCACAACGCGTTTTACAACGAGTGCACTCTCGTCACGTCGGGTTTGGGACGCTACCGGTAGTGAATAGCCTGCAGCTGGATGAACAGCACTTCGAGGATGCTTGAGCCCGACACTTGCGTGGATTGTTGCTCTCTTCTTTATCGATTGCAGGGGCGCCTGCTTGAATCGAACAAATTCCTCCTCGCTGTCACTGTCGTCGATCACGATGATCTCACGATCTGTCATCGTCATCGGGGTACTGTATCTTTTTCTAGCACAACACTGAATGCATCAGATGACGTTAGTGAAAAAGTAGTCCTTGCACTTTCACTACGAGAGAGAGGACGTATCTCCAGTGTGCAGCAATGTGATGTTTTCGGTTCTCGGAGCAAAAGGAAAAGTGTGGCGAGCTTAACGACGTCGGCTCTGTTAGACTTCGTAAGATTATTCGCATAGTGAAACGAAGACCGTCAAAGATATATCCACAAGCTAGCGTAAATGCGCATTTATGCTAGCCTTATCGACCCAACTTATTGAGACGGGATTGGCGTATCCACAGATCTGCATCGGTCTTAATGCAAAAATATGTTGGGTGCTATGACAGTACTTGTAAAACAGATAATGCCGATATGGTAGTTTTGGAAGGCGTCCAGTGCATGAGGTTGGCTGGACGGGTCTGTGTGGGCCGGGTTGTGCGAGGGTGGCATGTACAGGCTTGAGTGGGTTTGTGAGCACGTGTAGGGGCAGAAAGGAAGCGGCAGACGGCGGGGAGTGCGTGTGTGCGCGCGGCAGGCGTGTGCGATGCGTGGTAGAGCGTATACGGCGCGTTGTGTGGGGTAAGGGTTGTTACGAGAAGGTACTCCCAAATAGTCTAGGCGGTTAGGATACGTGGCTTTCACCCACGCGACCCGGGTTCGAGTCCCGGTTTGGGAATTTTGCTCTTCCTATCCTGCTTCTTGTTGCGTCTTTCGTTTGCTCTTATCACTCGCTGGGCTGCCCGAGCTGCCCTCGAGCCGTGTGGGTCGTTTCAGGTCCGTGGCACACGACGCTCGGGCAATTCGGGCCATTTTGTACTGAGGCAAGCTTGCAGTGGTCGGGAGGCAGCCCTAGCGACCGGGTAACGACGTTAAACAGGAGCATTTACGCAGATAGAGGTGTTAAATCGCAATCAGATCAATCGGAAATCCTCGTCGACAAAATCGGATGAATCCAAATTTGTATCAACCCATCCCGATCCAATCCGCTTGGTTTCCGACTGAATCCGATATCGGAACATGTAAATTTGCTGGGAACCTTTAAAAGTCGATATACGGGAGGAGCGAAAGTGCAAATACATGAAAAGACGGGGTATTCCGTGAAGGACGTCATTGGCAGAATACCACACATATTGTCTCCCTCGTTATGCTGGTATTAAGTCCGTTTTTCTCACTACAAGGCAAGGAATGACGGAGGCTAGGCGGTGAAGACAACGTCTATTGCGAGCGACGAGGAGAGCTCCACCGCGCTGTCTGCTGCCGACACCGCCACAACGAGAAGCCTGTACGCGCGATGCGCACGCGATGGCTTCGGAAGAGGCTGCGCTGGCATCTTTTCTGCGGTCGAAGCCTGTGGAGGAGCGCGACTTCATCCTGTACGCGGGCATGCTTCTTGCTGTGTTTTTCCTGCAGAACCTGGTTATGTGGGACAAGACTTCATCGCAGGCTGTTCCGTTCGGCACGCTTTTCGCGCTACGAGTGCTGTGGTTCGGTATCTTGGTGCCGCGTGTGGTCCTGGATAGTTACTTCGGCTTTAAGGCCAACGCTTTTTAGCAGCCTGTGTGTACAAGTAGAGCTTGACGGCGTGGGTGAAGAGCACGAGTGACTACGTCATCCTGCTGACGCTCGCAAGCCAGATCGAGCACGTGGAGACTGAGATTATATGCAAGACGACTGAGGAGACTCAGAGTGAACGCGGTCTGCATCTGAAGCTGTAGGTCCTAAGACGCTGGTAAGTAGCTGCCCGAAGCCTGGTACCAAGGTCTTATGAGCATTGAATCCTCCACCGATTGACACGAACTGCAGCTGAATCTAGGTGAAATCTTGAATATTGGTGCGACGACGTTGGCGGTAGTCGATTTGAGCATGTTGTGGGTCAAAAATTTCCAGGAGAAAACCGAGGTTGCGCTTTTGAAGAAGACGTCCCAAGAGAAGTAAGGCGGAGATCTCTTGCAGATGTTGAGCGGCGACCAGAGCAGCGACCTGAGGAAGATGATCGTAACCGTCATGCGCGACGAGTTTGCATACTTCAGCGCGTCTTGCAGACGAGCGCGAAGGCTGCTGCTGACGCGGGTGCCTTGTACACAGCGGGCGCGAGTGGCATGGGCACGTACAAGGCGAGTTTCATCGATACATAGGTGAACACTGCTGAGCACGTGCGCAGCATTAACCGTGCGTACATGCCGAAGTACACGACAGACCTCGTGGGCGCGATTAAGCTGGCGCTCTCTTGCTACGTCAAGCAGACGCTGCTATTCCGGGTGCGTTCTGTGCTGGAGCCCGTGGAGCGGCTTGAGGAACTGTTGGAGACAACGCTGAAGGGAGCTGGCAAGACCGCATACGGCGTGTAGTGAGCGCCTAGGTGGTGCGATACTATCACCTAGGTGTGCGCATTCGCTTTGCAACATCCGTGTGTACGCCAAGAGCTGCGCACGCATATCCAATGTGGTGAGTGGAGAGTACTACCAATCGCTTTTGTCGCTGTTTGATTAGGAGGGCAGAGTTTGGAGCGTCTTCAACGGATTGGCGGCGGCTGTGAGCAACCGAAGTTGGGAGTGTCTCGAGTTCTGCATGACGGATATTGAAACTTCCATACGAGGATGAGTGAGAGGGGGGTATTATGTCCGGTGCTGTACGGAGCTCGGGCGAAGCAGAGGCGTGGGTATGTTGAACTCGACAAGTGCGTTGGGCTGGATAAAAACAACGCGATAAACTCAATGCATGATTCCAGTTTTAAATAATTGAGCAGCAGAGAAGCTAACTACAATGTGGTGTTGACCTTGTGGCCTCAAGGTGTTTCATCGCAGAGCTTTAAACCGAGTTTTTGCTAAGGACTGGATTCAGCTTCTTGTTTCGCGGTGGTCTCGTTAAAAGCGATAAACGACTGCATTTCTGAGCGTGCTGCAACTGCATCGTCTCCTAGTCGTACGCGTCGATCGCTCACTGTGGCCCCAGCTGCAGAAAACGCTTGTTCACTTGGAACAGAAGTTGCCATCACGGCGAGGAAATCACGAGCCATCAATTTGATACGGGGGTACTGGTCGTTGCTCCTCATCCACGCGCAGACGTCGTCGCTTTTGGTTTTGGAGCTCATCGACTTGTTGCGATTAGATAACCATCGGTCCGGTTCAGATGGGAAAGCTTCCCCATCGTAAGTGGTTGGTTCATCGAGTCTGAGTTCTCGTCAATCAGCTTATGTAAAGCTTAGCCAAGGGAAGTGTCTTCTTCCTCATGTTGAATGAGTGACGACGTGTTGCTGGGGCTTTGCCGCTCAGCTTCGAAAACATCGCGATATTCGGATTCATACTCGTCGATGACGTGCTGTTTGATGGTTTCCATGTTGTCGACAAGCTTTGGTAGCATGTCCTTTGCCCGGGGATTTAGCACAGCTGCAATTTTGGCTTCCCTGGTCTTCACGAAGCGACCTTACGAGTCTAGTTTTCGTTTGAACGCAATTTCAAAGCTGATGATATAGGGCGATGATGCTTCGGAAACAAATTTAGTGGCATGCTTTAAGATCAACCCAAACACGATCACCGCCATGCGAACGTAGGATAATTTCTCCCCGATATCTTCGTGGTCGCTGCCTTCACCGGTGCCAGAAAGGCACAAAATTCCTCTAGCGATTTCCAGATGTCATAATCAATGTGAGCTTCTAGTCGATCGTCTGGCGTGATTAAAAAACCCGTGTACCCTTGGTGGTGGTTCCGAATGCGTCGCTGCAGTTCCAAGATGGGCTTTCGTAGCTTGATCGCTGATAAAACCATATCCCACGTGCTGTTCCAGCGTGTGACGCAGTCTAGCTCCGGTTGCCGGAAGTTCACGTCGAGCGCAACACACAAGCGTTGAAGTGCTTCCACTAGTGACGTGGAGTCTTTCAGCTTCTTGAGGAGGTCGCGGATAGTACCGGACGCTTGAGCACTCCTTCTTTGACGGGAAGTTGCAGAACGTGCGCCAAGCATCGAAAGTGGATAACTGGGCCTGTCTCGACGAACAGCGGTTCGGAGTTGAGTCCATCTTAGCGGCTGATAAAGGCATATTAGCCTGGGCGTACGCTTCTGCTTCATCTTGCAGAAGCGTACGCCCAGGCTAATATGCCATTATCAGCCTCAATGAATTTTGGCTGCTCAACAATCGCGTGTGACTGTGAGTTCACAGCAATCCATTCGAGAAGCACGGTGTCAGCGTCTGCTTTGCTAAACTCGCGACTAATGCGCTGCTTCATAGCTCTTTCAAATCCGAAGCACAACACACCGGTCTGCCTCGAGGTAATCACTTCCTGGTGACCTTGATACTCACTCTTGTGATGCGCTCTGAGGTAGTTTCAAAATCTCGTCTGCGGTTTTGCCGTCCATTTTTGCAACTTGCCGACACACTCGCAACACCTGCACATATACATGTTGTTCCCCAGATCGTTTATAAACGGCCAAATGTCTGAGCGCTTCCGAGCCATCTGTTCACAAGAGGCTGTCAGCCTTCATTTCGTGAACTCCATTCTCTGTCAGCACGCGATCGTCTGCGTCCTTCGGGCCTGCAGGCGCGTTCATCTCCTCCTGATTGCTTTGATGTCCATAGCAACTCAGCTCTCTTATGCAGTTGGCTTGATCAGAAAGCGGGAGATGCAGGCGGGGGGGTAGTTGAGGGGTTTGAGGAGGGGATACATCAGTGAATGAGGGGGCAGCGGGATTGGGGAATGAGGTGTAGCGATTCTAATCATCCAGCGCAGTGGATAAGCTCCGCAATCGACTCGATCCTACTCGATCAGAGTCGATTTGGGTCGAAACGATTGATATCGTCTCTGTTTATACAGCTCGTTTATACTACTTAATATTTTTATCTCTTCAGTCGACTAATTGATAAGGACATGTCTTGAGACCAGTTTTGCCGGAGTGGATTCAGTCGGACTGAGATCGGATTCGATCGATTTGAATCGGACTGCGTCTCGATTCGAGTAAAATGGCGGGAATCTGATCGAGTCGGTTCGGCTAATCGTATCGATTTTATTCTTAACACCTCTACTTACGCACAGATAGTATGCAAATGCTCTTATTGCACACAACGCGCCGTAACGCTCTACCACGCATCGCACACGCCTGCGGCGCGCACACACGCACTCCCCGCCGTCTGCCGCTTCCTTTCTGCCCCTACACGCGCTCACACACCCACTCAAGCCTACACATGCCACCCTCGCACAACCCGGCCCACACAGACCCGTCCGGCCAACCTCATGCACTCTACGAGCGCGCGACATGCGCGAGCTTCGCTAATAACCTCTTGCAACACGTTGGCGATGCATTTGTCGACACCACGCTGACTGTACTAACTGTAATACAACGTCGTTACCCGGTCGCTAGGGCTGCCTCCCGACCACTGCAAGCTTGCCTCAGTACAAAATGGCCCGAATTGCCCGAGCGTCGAGCGTCGTGTGCCACGGACCCGAAACGACCCACACGGCTCGAGGGCAGCTCGGGCAGCCCAGCGCGAGTGATAAGAGCAAACGAAAGACGCAACAAGAAGCAGGATAAGAAGAGCAAAATTCCCAAACCGGGACTCGAACCCGGGTCGCGTGGGTGAAAGCCACGTATCCTAACCGCCTAGACTATTTGGGAGTACCTTCTCGTAACAACCCTTACCCCCACACAACGCGCCGTAACGCTCTACCACGCATCGCACACGCCTGCGGCGCGCACACACGCACTCCCCGCCGTCTGCCGCTTCCTTTCTGCCCCTACACGCTCACACACCCACTCAAGCCTACACATGCCACCCTCGCACAACCCGGCCCACACAGACCCGTCCGGCCAACCTCATGCACTCTACGAGCGCGCGACATGCGCGAGCTTCGCTAATAACCTCTGCAACACGTTGGAGATGCATTTGTCGACACCACGCTGACTGTACTAACTGTAATACAACGTCGTTACCCGGTCGCTAGGGCTGCCTCCCGACCACTGCAAGCTTGCCTCAGTACAAAATGGCCCGAATTGCCCGAGCGTCGTGTGCCACGGACCCGAAACGACCCACACGGCTCGAGGGCAGCTCGGGCAGCCCAGCGCGAGTGATAAGAGCAAACGAAAGACGCAACAAGAAGCAGGATAGGAAGAGCAAAATTCCCAAACCGGGACTCGAACCCGGGTCGCGTGGGTGAAAGCCACTTTCCTAACCGCCTAGACTATTTGGGAGTACCTTCTCGTAACAACCCTTACCCCCACACAACGCGCCGTAACGCTCTACCACGCATCGCACACGCCTGCCGCGCGCACACACGCACTCCCCGCCGTCTGCCGCTTCCTTTCTGCCCCTACACGCGCTCACACACCCACTCAAGCCTACACATGCCACCCTCGCACAACCCGGCCCACACAGACCCGTCCGGCCAACCTCATGCACTCTACGAGCGCGCGACATGCGCGAGCTTCGCTAATAACCTCTCGCAACACGTTGGAGATGCATTTGTCGACACCACGCTGACTGTACTAACTGTAATACAACGTCGTTACCCGGTCGCTAGGGCTGCCTCCCGACCACTGCAAGCTTGCCTCAGTACAAAATGGCCCGAATTGCCCGAGCGTCGAGCGTCGTGTGCCACGGACCCGAAACGACCCACACGGCTCGAGGGCAGCTCGGGCAGCCCAGCGCGAGTGATAAGAGCAAACGAAAGACGCAACAAGAAGCAGGATAGGAAGAGCAAAATTCCCAAACCGGGACTCGAACCCGGGTCGCGTGGGTGAAAGCCACGTATCCTAACCGCCTAGACTATTTGGGAGTACCTTCTCGTAACAACCCTTACCCCCACACAACGCGCCGTATACGCTCTACCACGCATCGCACACGCCTGCCGCGCGCACACACGCACTCCCCGCCGTCTGCCGCTTCCTTTCTGCCCCTACACGCGCTCACACACCCACTCAAGCCTACACATGCCACCCTCGCACAACCCGGCCCACACAGACCCGTCCGGCCAACCTCATGCACTCTACGAGCGCGCGACATGCGCGAGCTTCGCTAATAACCTCTCGCAACACGTTGGAGATGCATTTGTCGACACCACGCTGACTGTACTAACTGTAATACAACGTCGTTACCCGGTCGCTAGGGCTGCCTCCCGACCACTGCAAGCTTGCCTCAGTACAAAATGGCCCGAATTGCCCGAGCGTCGAGCGTCGTGCCACGGACCCGAAACGACCCACACGGCTCGAGGGCAGCTCGGGCAGCCCAGCGCGAGTGATAAGAGCAAACGAAAGACGCAACAAGAAGCAGGATAGGAAGAGCAAAATTCCCAAACCGGGACTCGAACCCGGGTCGCGTGGGTGAAAGCCACTTTCCTAACCGCCTAGACTATTTGGGAGTACCTTCTCGTAACAACCCTTACCCCCACACAACGCGCCGTATACGCTCTACCACGCATCGCACACGCCTGCCGCGCGCACACACGCACTCCCCGCCGTCTGCCGCTTCCTTTCTGCCCCTACACGCGCTCACACACCCACTCAAGCCTACACATGCCACCCTCGCACAACCCGGCCCACACAGACCCGTCCGGCCAACCTCATGCACTCTACGAGCGCGCGACATGCGCGAGCTTCGCTAATAACCTCTCGCAACACGTTGGAGATGCATTTGTCGACACCACGCTGACTGTACTAACTGTAATACAACGTCGTTACCCGGTCGCTAGGGCTGCCTCCCGACCACTGCAAGCTTGCCTCAGTACAAAATGGCCCGAATTGCCCGAGCGTCGAGCGTCGTGTGCCACGGACCCGAAACGACCCACACGGCTCGAGGGCAGCTCGGGCAGCCCAGCGCGAGTGATAAGAGCAAACGAAAGACGCAACAAGAAGCAGGATAGGAAGAGCAAAATTCCCAAACCGGGACTCGAACCCGGGTCGCGGGTGAAAGCCACTTTCCTAACCGCCTAGACTATTTGGGAGCACCTTCTCGTAACCCCTTCCCCACACAACGCGCCGTATACGCTCTACCACGCATCGCACACGCCTGCGGCGCGCACACACGCACTCCCCGCCGTCTGCCGCTTCCTTTCTGCCCCTACACGCGCTCACACACCCACTCAAGCCTACACATGCCACCCTCGCACAACCCGGCCCACACAGACCCGTCCGGCCAACCTCATGCACTCTACGAGCGCGCGACATGCGCGAGCTTCGCTAATAACCTCTCGCAACACGTTGGAGATGCATTTGTCGACACCACGCTGACTGTACTAACTGTAATACAACGTCGTTACCGC
>JAAVTI010001079.1:0-20222 GCA_011947335.1 Phytophthora constricta | reverse complement strand
CTCTCGTTGCGAGAAGCTCAAAGTCGAATCTACGTCCTTGTACGAGCTCTGGGGGCCGAGATATGGACAAGGTCCGATTTGGGCTTCCTCGTCTCTTGACGAAGCTCAACTCGTTGCGAGAAGCTCAACAGTCTAATCTACGTCCTCGTACAAGCTCTGGGGGCCGAGATATGGACAAGATCCGATTTGGGCTTCCTCGTCTCTTGACGGAGCTCAACTCGTTGCAAAAAGCTCAAAAGTCGAATCTACGACCTCGTACGAGCTCTGGGGGCCGAGATATGGACAAGGTCCGGTTATAGCTTCTTCGTCTCTTGACGAAGCTGAACTCGTTGCGAGAAGCTCAAAAGTCGAATCTACTAAAGGCTTGGGTCGTTGGTGGCAAAATGCAAAGTGATTGATTTAGGTACTTAGTTCACAAACTCCTTGCTACCTTATTGCGGTACCTGAGTTATGGTACTCGTGGGGTACCGGTATACTGGTACGAGTACCGGTTGTGCCAATGACCAACACTCACCGCCTGCTCAATCATTCTGTATGTTTACGCTACATGTTTGCGTCATCGATGTTTACGCCACGCTGGATACTTGCGACAGGATACTGGGTACAAGATGGGCAAGATGCGTGGCGCTCTGTGATTGGCTGGAGCAACTCAGGAATCCAGTAGAGTGTATCCAGTAGAATATCTAGTAGGCTTAGAGGTAGCAAGCACTTTTGAACTAAGGACCGAATCAATCACTTTCCAATTCTCCATCAAACCCCAAGTGGTCAAGTGTCTTCGCTCCGGTCGACTCCAGAGCCTCAAGCCTCCCTCCGCTTCGTCCTCCAAGATCTGTGACCTTTAACAGGTTATGAGCCCAAGCACCATGTCCTCTACTCAAGACGCCTCGACCAAGGTCTCCATCGACAAGTTCAACGGCGACAACTACGCGACGTGGAACCGCTACATGCGTGGCGTGTTTCTGACCAAGTCGGTGTGGCATGTCGTGAACCGGGAGACAACGCCAACGTTCGCGGACTCGCGGATCAAGGATGAGTACGTCAAGGCGAGCAACATCGCGTTTGGACTGATGTTACTCCACATGAATGCGGACTACCATCACGTGGTTGACGACTGTGAAGAAGCGTGGGTCGCGTGGGCGCGATTGAAGACGCTCTACGGCGGGTCGCAGAAGGCTGGACGCATCTACCTGAAGCGCCAGCTCTTCAGCATGGAGATGGAGGAAGGCGGCAATGTCTTGCATCACTGCAACGAGGTCCTCAACATCAGCGCCAAGCTCAGCAGCATCGGCGCCAAGATGGAGGATGAAGACGTGGCGATCTGCTTGCTACGCAGTCTCCCCAAGAGCTACGAGAATGTCGTGCTAAACCTGGAGATGAGCAACGCGGAGCTGCGGTCGCAAGACGTTGTGAAGGTGCTGACGAATGAGCACATCAAGCGACAGGGCGAGAAGACGGCTACGGTGAAGACTGAAGACGCTGCGAAGGCGTTCAGTGCCGAGCGAGAGTCTCGCCAGTGTGCGTACTGCGGAAATGGGGCACACGATTGAACGGTGCTGGACCAAGCAGAAGGATGAGAATCGAGGAGCTCGACGCGGCGGTGGCTACAACCGTGGACGCGGGGCCAACAACATCAACTGGAGGAACGACGTGACGACTACGACCGAGTGGCGTTTGCGGTTTCGTTAGAGTGTGGAATATCGACGGGCAAGGGTATGTCCGGCATGTGGGCGATCGACAGTGGAGCGACGCACCACATCTGCAACAACAAGGCCAAGTTCGCTGAAATCGATGAACGGGACGAGGGCGAACTGTCGGTGGCTGACGGCAACAAGGCTGCAATCAAGGGTGTGGGGACTATCATGGAACGGGTGGTCCTGCCCAACGGCGACGAGCGCGAGATCGAGATCCAGAACGCGCTGTACGTGCCGAGTATGAACAAGAATCTGCTGTCGGTGCCGCAGATTAACAAGAGTGGAGCGTTTCAAGTGGTGTTCGACGGCGCCAGCATGCTCATTGCGCGCAAAGGATCGAACAAGGTCGTGGCAACGGCGGATCTTGTCGACGGTCTGTACTGGCTTCGGACGCCACTGCGGATGGCAAACGCGGCGACAACTTCGGGACAAGTTGACCTTCATGCGCGTTTGGGTCATGCTCCCATCGACGTGCTGCGCAAGATGGTGAACAACGGCATGATCAAGGACGCCAAGATGCCGACGAAGTCGACGGGACCGAGCATGTGTCGCGGGTGTCAGCAAGGCAAAATGGTCCAGAAGCCGTTCCCAAGCAACCGCGACAAGCGCCACTACGACGTGTTCGAGCTGATTCACTTTGACATCTGTGGCCCGATGGAAGAAGACTCTGTTAAAGGTCACAGATCTTGGAGGACGAAGCGGAGGGAGGCTTGAGGCTCTGGAGTCGACCGGAGCGAAGACACTTGACCACTTGGGGTTTGAAGGAGAATTGGAAAGTGATTGATTCGGTCCTTAGTTCGCAAAGTGCTTGCTACCTCTAAGCCTACTAGATATTCTACTGGATACACTCTACTGGATTCCTGAGTTGCTCCAGCCAATCACAGAGCGCCACGCATCTTGCCCATCTTGTACCCAGTATCCTGTCGCAAGTATCCAGCGTGGCGTAAACATCGATGACGCAAACATGTAGCGTAAACATACAGAATGATTGAGCAGGCGGTGAGTGTTGGTCATTGGCACAACCGGTACTCGTACCAGTATACCGGTACCCCACGAGTACCATAACTCAGGTACCGCAATACGCCCCCTCAATGCGAACACTCTGTCACGCCGAGAGCCTGAGTCAGTTCCTTGTGGCGTGGCCCCGGCATCGCCTTTGTCATGATATCCGCCAGCATCGTCGCAGTTTCGCAGTACTCCACCGTCACTTCACCGCGTTTTACTTCATCGCGGATGTGGTGGTACTTGATGTCGATGTGCTTGGCGCGACCGTGGTTCACGGGGTTCTTCGTCATCTTGATGCATGACTGGTTGTCCTCGAAAATCTTGAGCTCCGGGCACGCTTCTCCAGCAACCGTGAGCATTTCACACACCAATCGGTGCACCCACTTGCCTTCTTGGATGGCCAGGCTCAGCGCGATGTACTCCGCTTCACTCGTTGATAGCGACACGCTCGACTGCTTCTTGCTTCCCCAACTGATGGGAGCACCTGTTAGCAGGAACACGTAGCCCGAAGTCGACTTGCGATCCGCGAGATCGCCGGCCCAGTCTGCGTCAGAGTATCCACGAAAGTCCACGCTGTCACCAGGCTTGAAGCAGATGCCGTGTGACTTGGTTCCCTGCAGATAGCGAAATATGCGCTTCACGGCCATCCAGTGCTCCTCCTGCGGATTCTCCATGAAGCGTGACACGTAGCCCACAGCATATGCAATGTCCGGGCGAGTCGCAGTCATGAGATGCATGAGCGCACCCACAGCTTCACGAAATGGCGCGTTCAGCTTGATCGCCAAGTCGCTCGCAACCAGTCGTGAGCTCAAATCCACGGGAGACACCACAGCCTTGCACTCGTCCATACCGAAACGCTTCAGGATGTCATCCACATACCGCCGCTGGCACATCGTCACGCTGCCGTTCGGGCCGTCTACCAACTCGATGCCTAGAATGAAGGCACACTTGCCGCTGTCGGTCATCTCGAAGCGAGTCTTCAGCTCGCGCTTGGTCTGCCTGATGAGCTCAGCCGAACTCCCGGTAATCAGTACGTCGTCCACGTACACGAGCAGCAGCACGCAATGACCGTCGACTTCCTTGATGTAGAGGCACGGGTCATAAGCCGACACGTGAAATCCGATGGAACACACGAACTCGTCGAACGTCTCGTTCCACACGCGCGATGCCTGTTTGAGACCGTAGATGGCTTTCAGTAACTCCACGCAGTCGAAATCGCCATCCAGCTCCACGCCTTCCGGAACGACGCAAAACACGAGTTCCTTCATGATGCCGTACAGGAACGCAGTCACCACGTCCAGTTGGTCGACGGGCCAACCAAAGTATTTGGCTGGGGCGATTACCATGCGCAGCGTCACGTACTTGATCACAGGCGAGAACGTCTCGGTGTAGTCGATGCCGTACTTCTGCTTGAAGCCCTTGGCCACCAGGCGCGCCTTGTACTTCTCGATTGATCCATCGGCTTTTCGCTTGATCTTGAACACCCACTTCGTACCGATGGCACGCTGACCTGATGGTAGCTTCGCACCGCGGAACACACCACGTAGACGCATCGACTTGAGTTCCGCACGAATGGCTTTGCGCCAGTGCGCTTGGTCGGGTCCGTTGATCGCCTCTTGGAACGTCGATGGCTCCGACAAATCGCTTGCTTCCACGGCGTTGGCACTCGCACGCCAGAATACAGGAGGACTTGAACTGTCTTCATCATCTTTTTCTTCTTCGTCACTTGGCCCTGATTCCACTCGCACACTTGAACGGCGTTTTGGTCCGCGCTCGAACGACTCGTTCGGCGCACTTGCTTCTTCCAGACCAGCTCCACGACTCGCTTGACCCATGTTGCGGTTACTGTCGGAGCGGTTCTTGCGTTTCCCCGCCTGCTTGAAATCCGTCTGGGCAGGGACAGCATCGCTGATATCCAGGTTGTCGAAATTGAGAACGGCTTCGTCCACATCGTCATCCTGATCCATCGCCGAAACGCCAAAGTCGACTCGTCGAAGGTGACATCGCGACTGATCACCACCTTCCCCGCCTCGATGTCATAAACTCGGTAGGCCTTCGACACTTCCTCGTAGCCCATGAACACACCGGCGCGAGCCTTCGCGTCCCACTTGAGACGCTTCTCCTTCGGCGTCAGCACATATGCGCGACACCGAAGATACGCATGTGCTTCACACTCGGCTTCGACTTGTACACGATCTCGAACGGAGTCTTGGCCTCGATCTTGGGTGACGGCAGGCGATTCTTGACGTAAATGGCAGTCATCGCCGCCTCAGCCCAGAAACACTTGTCCAGCTTCGCGTGGTGCAGCATGCTGCGACCGATCGTGACGATGGTACGGATCGCGCGCTCTGCCGTGCCGTTTGTCTGGTGAGCGTACGGAACAGTGGTTTGCTGCTCAATACCTTGGTCTTCGAAGAACGACTTGAGCGAGTTGGTCGCAAACTCACGGGCTCCGTCGTGACGCACGAACTTGATTTGTTTGCCGAACTGCGTCTGCACCTTGCTGATGAAGCTCTTGATGCAGTCCTCGCTCTCCGACTTGGCACTCAGGCAGAAACCCTTCATGCATCCGCTGGCCTCGTCCACGATCAGGAGCAGATACTTGCTGCCACCCAGCGAGTCTTCTTCCATCGGGCCACAGATGTCAAAGTGAATCAGCTCGAACACGTCGTAGTGGCGCTTGTCGCGGTTGCTTGGGAACGGCTTCTGGACCATTTTGCCTTGCTGACACCCGCGACACATGCTCGGTCCCGTCGACTTCGTCGGCATCTTGGCGTCCTTGATCATGCCGTTGTTCACCATCTTGCGCAGCACGTCGATGGGAGCATGACCCAAACGCGCATGAAGGTCAACTTGTCCCGAAGTTGTCGCCGCGTTTGCCATCCGCAGTGGCGTCCGAAGCCAGTACAGACCGTCGACAAGATCCGCCGTTGCCACGACCTTGTTCGATCCTTTGCGCGCAATGAGCATGCTGGCGCCGTCGAACACCACTTGAAACGCTCCACTCTTGTTAATCTGCGGCACCGACAGCAGATTCTTGTTCATACTCGGCACGTACAGCGCGTTCTGGATCTCGATCTCGCGCTCGTCGCCGTTGGGCAGGACCACCCGTTCCATGATAGTCCCCACACCCTTGATTGCAGCCTTGTTGCCGTCAGCCACCGACAGTTCGCCCTCGTCCCGTTCATCGATTTCAGCGAACTTGGCCTTGTTGTTGCAGATGTGGTGCGTCGCTCCACTGTCGATCGCCCACATGCCGGACATACCCTTGCCCGTCGATATTCCACACTCTAACGAAACCGCAAACGCCACTCGGTCGTAGTCGTCCACGTCGTTCCTCCAGTTGATGTTGTTGGCCCCGCGTCCACGGTTGTAGCCACCGCCGCGTCGAGCTCCTCGATTCTCATCCTTCTGCTTGGTCCAGCACCGTTCAATCGTGTGCCCCAATTTCCCGCAGTACGCACACTGGCGAGACTCTCGCTCGGCACTGAACGCCTTCGCAGCGTCTTCAGTCTTCACCGTAGCCGTCTTCTCGCCCTGTCGCTTGATGTGCTCATTCGTCAGCACCTTCACAACGTCTTGCGACCGCAGCTCCGCGTTGCTCATCTCCAGGTTTAGCACGACATTCTCGTAGCTCTTGGGAGACTGCGTAGCAAGCAGATCGCCACGTCTTCATCCTCCATCTTGGCGCCGATGCTGCTGAGCTTGGCGCTGATGTTGAGGACCTCGTTGCAGTGATGCAAGACATTGCCGCCTTCCTCCATCTCCATGCTGAAGAGCTGGCGCTTCAGGTAGATGCGTCCAGCCTTCTGCGACCCGCCGTAGAGCGTCTTCAATCGCGCCCACGCGACCCACGCTTCTTCACAGTCGTCAACCACGTGATGGTAGTCCGCATTCATGTGGAGTAACATCAGTCCAAACGCGATGTTGCTCGCCTTGACGTACTCATCCTTGATCCGCGAGTCCGCGAACGTTGGCGTTGTCTCCCGGTTCACGACATGCCACACCGACTTGGTCAGAAACACGCCACGCATGTAGCGGTTCCACGTCGCGTAGTTGTCGCCGTTGAACTTGTCGATGGAGACCTTGGTCGAGGCGTCTTGAGTAGAGGACATGGTGCTTGGGCTCATAACCTGTTAAAGGTCACAGATCTTGGAGGACGAAGCGGAGGGAGGCTTGAGGCTCTGGAGTCGACCGGAGCGAAGACACTTGACCACTTGGGGTTTGAAGGAGAATTGGAAAGTGATTGATTCGGTCCTTAGTTCGCAAAGTGCTTGCTACCTCTAAGCCTACTAGATATTCTACTGGATACACTCTACTGGATTCCTGAGTTGCTCCAGCCAATCACAGAGCGCCACGCATCTTGCCCATCTTGTACCCAGTATCCTGTCGCAAGTATCCAGCGTGGCGTAAACATCGATGACGCAAACATGTAGCGTAAACATACAGAATGATTGAGCAGGCGGTGAGTGTTGGTCATTGGCACAACCGGTACTCGTACCAGTATACCGGTACCCCACGAGTACCATAACTCAGGTACCGCAATAGACTCGCTGGGTGGCAGCAAGTATCTGCTCCCTGATCGTGGACGAGGCCAGCGGATGCATGAAGGGTTTCTGCCTGAGTGCCAAGTCGGAGAGCGAGGACTGCATCAAGAGCTTCATCAGCAAGGTGCAGACGCAGTTCGGCAAACAAATCAAGTTCGTGCGTCACGACGGAGCCCGTGAGTTTGCGACCAACTCGCTCAAGTCGTTCTTCGAAGACCAAGGTATTGAGCAGCAAACCACTGTTCCGTACGCTCACCAGACAAACGGCACGGCAGAGCGCGCGATCCGTACCATCGTCACGATCGGTCGCAGCATGCTGCACCACGCGAAGCTGGACAAGTGTTTCTGGGCTGAGGCGGCGATGACTGCCATTTACGTCAAGAATCGCCTGCCGTCACCCAAGATCGAGGCCAAGACTCCGTTCGAGATCGTGTACAAGTCGAAGCCGAGTGTGAAGCACATGCGTATCTTCGGGTGTCGCGCATATGTGCTGACGCCGAAGGAGAAGCGACTCAAGTGGGATGCGAAGGCTCGCGCCGGTGTGTTCATGGGCTACGAGGAAGTGTCGAAGGCCTACCGAGTTTATGACATCGAGGCGGGGAAGGTGGTGATCAGTCGCGATGTCACCTTCGACGAGTCGACTTTTGGCGTTTCGGCGATGGATCAGGATGACGATGTGGACGAAGCCGTTCTCAATTTCGACAACCTGGATATCAGCGATGCTGTCCCTGCCCAGACGGATTTCAAGCAGGCGGGGAAACGCAAGAACCGCTCCGACAGTAACCGCAACATGGGTCAAGCGAGTCGTGGAGCTGGTCTGGAAGAAGCAAGTGCGCCGAACGAGTCGTTCGAGCGCGGACCAAAACGCCGTTCAAGTGTGCGAGTGGAATCAGGGCCAAGTGACGAAGAAGAAAAAGATGATGAAGACAGTTCAAGTCCTCCTGTATTCTGGCGTGCGAGTGCCAACGCCGTGGAAGCAAGCGATTTGTCGGAGCCATCGACGTTCCAAGAGGCGATCAACGGACCCGACCAAGCGCACTGGCGCAAAGCCATTCGTGCGGAACTCAAGTCGATGCGTCTACGTGGTGTGTTCCGCGGTGCGAAGCTACCATCAGGTCAGCGTGCCATCGGTACGAAGTGGGTGTTCAAGATCAAGCGAAAAGCCGATGGATCAATCGAGAAGTACAAGGCGCGCCTGGTGGCCAAGGGCTTCAAGCAGAAGTACGGCATCGACTACACCGAGACGTTCTCGCCTGTGATCAAGTACGTGACGCTGCGCATGGTGATCGCCCTAGCCAAATACTTTGGTTGGCCCGTCGACCAACTGGACGTGGTGACTGCGTTCCTGTACGGCATCATGAAGGAACTCGTGTTTTGCGTCGTTCCGGAAGGCGTGGAGCTGGATGGCGATTTCGACTGCGTGGAGTTACTGAAAGCCATCTACGGTCTCAAACAGGCATCGCGCGTGTGGAACGAGACGTTCGACGAGTTCGTGTGTTCCATCGGATTTCACGTGTCGGCTTATGACCCGTGCCTCTACATCAAGGAAGTCGACGGTCATTGCGTGCTGCTGCTCGTGTACGTGGACGACGTACTGATTACCGGGAGTTCGGCTGAGCTCATCGAGCAGACCAAGCGCGAGCTGAAGACTCGCTTCGAGATGACCGACAGCGGCAAGTGTGCCTTCATTCTAGGCATCGAGTTGGTAGACGGCCCGAACGGCAGCGTGACGATGTGCCAGCGGCGGTATGTGGATGACATCCTGAAGCGTTTCGGTATGGACGAGTGCAAGGCTGTGGTGTCTCCCGTGGATTTGAGCTCACGACTGGTTGCGAGCGACTTGGCGATCAAGCTGAACGCGCCATTTCGTGAAGCTGTGGGTGCGCTCATGCATCTCATGACTGCGACTCGCCCGGACATTGCATATGCTGTGGGCTACGTGTCACGCTTCATGGAGAATCCGCAGGAGGAGCACTGGATGGCCGTGAAGCGCATATTTCGCTATCTGCAGGGAACCAAGTCACACGGCATCTGCTTCAAGCCTGGTGACAGCGTGGACTTTCGTGGATACTCTGACGCAGACTGGGCCGGCGATCTCGCGGATCGCAAGTCGACTTCGGGCTACGTGTTCCTGCTAACAGGTGCTCCCATCAGTTGGGGAAGCAAGAAGCAGTCGAGCGTGTCGCTATCAACGAGTGAAGCGGAGTACATCGCGCTGAGCCTGGCCATCCAAGAAGGCAAGTGGGTGCACCGATTAGTGTGTGAAATGCTCACGGTTGCTGGAGAAGCGTGCCCGGAGCTCAAGATTTTCGAGGACAACCAGTCATGCATCAAGATGACGAAGAACCCCGTGAACCACGGTCGCGCCAAGCACATCGACATCAAGTACCACCACATCCGCGATGAAGTAAAACGCGGTGAAGTGACGGTGGAGTACTGCGAAACTGCGACGATGCTGGCGGATATCATGACAAAGGCGATGCCGGGGCCACGCCACAAGGAACTGACTCAGGCTCTCGGCGTGACAGAGTGTTCGCATTGAGGGGGCGTATTGCGGTACCTGAGTTATGGTACTCGTGGGGTACCGGTATACTGGTACGAGTACCGGTTGTGCCAATGACCAACACTCACCGCCTGCTCAATCATTCTGTATGTTTACGCTACATGTTTGCGTCATCGATGTTTACGCCACGCTGGATACTTGCGACAGGATACTGGGTACAAGATGGGCAAGATGCGTGGCGCTCTGTGATTGGCTGGAGCAACTCAGGAATCCAGTAGAGTGTATCCAGTAGAATATCTAGTAGGCTTAGAGGTAGCAAGCACTTTGCGAACTAAGGACCGAATCAATCACTTTCCAATTCTCCTTCAAACCCCAAGTGGTCAAGTGTCTTCGCTCCGGTCGACTCCAGAGCCTCAAGCCTCCCTCCGCTTCGTCCTCCAAGATCTGTGACCTTTAACAATAGCGAAATATGCGCTTCACGGCCATCCAGTGCTCCTCCTGTGGATTCTCCATGAAGCGTGACACGTAGCCCACAGCATATGCAATGTCCGGGCGAGTCGCAGTCATGAGATGCATGAGCGCACCCACAGCTTCACGAAATGGCGCGTTCAGCTTGATCGCCAAGTCGCTCGCAACCAGTCGTGAGCTCAAATCCACGGGAGACACCACAGCCTTGCACTCGTCCATACCGAAACGCTTCAGGATGTCATCCACATACCGCCGCTGGCACATCGTCACGCTGCCGTTCGGGCCGTCTACCAACTCGATGCCTAGAATGAAGGCACACTTGCCGCTGTCGGTCATCTCGAAGCGAGTCTTCAGCTCGCACTTGGTCTGCTCGATGAGCTCAGCCGAACTCCCGGTAATCAGTACGTCGTCCACGTACACGAGCAGCAGCACGCAATGACCGTCGACTTCCTTGATGTAGAGGCACGGGTCATAAGCCGACACGTGAAATCCGATGGAACACACGAACTCGTCGAACGTCTCGTTCCACACGCGCGATGCCTGTTTGAGACCGTAGATGGCTTTCAGTAACTCCACGCAGTCGAAATCGCCATCCAGCTCCACGCCTTCCGGAACGACGCAAAACACGAGTTCCTTCATGATGCCGTACAGGAACGCAGTCACCACGTCCAGTTGGTCGACGGGCCAACCAAAATATTTGGCTAGGGCGATCACCATGCGCAGCGTCACGTACTTGATCACAGGCGAGAACGTCTCGGTGTAGTCGATGCCGTACTTCTGCTTGAAGCCCTTGGCCACCAGGCGCGCCTTGTACTTCTCGATTGATCCATCGGCTTTTCGCTTGATCTTGAACACCCACTTCGTACCGATGGCACGCTGACCTGATGGTAGCTTCGCACCGCGGAACACACCACGTAGACGCATCGACTTGAGTTCCGCACGAATGGCTTTGCGCCAGTGCGCTTGGTCGGGTCCGTTGATCGCCTCTTGGAACGTCGATGGCTCCGACAAATCGCTTGCTTCCACGGCGTTGGCACTCGCACGCCAGAATACAGGAGGACTTGAACTGTCTTCATCATCTTTTCTTCTTCGTCACTTGGCCCTGATTCCACTCGCACACTTGAACGGCGTTTTGGTCCGCGCTCGAACGACTCGTTCGGCGCACTTGCTTCTTCCAGACCAGCTCCACGACTCGCTTGACCCATGTTGCGGTTACTGTCGGAGCGGTTCTTGCGTTTCCCCGCCTGCTTGAAATCCGTCTGGGCAGGGACAGCATCGCTGATATCCAGGTTGTCGAAATTGAGAACGGCTTCGTCCACATCGTCATCCTGATCCATCGCCGAAACGCCAAAAGTCGACTCGTCGAAGGTGACATCGCGACTGATCACCACCTTCCCCGCCTCGATGTCATAAACTCGGTAGGCCTTCGACACTTCCTCGTAGCCCATGAACACACCGGCGCGAGCCTTCGCGTCCCACTTGAGACGCTTCTCCTTCGGCGTCAGCACATATGCGCGACACCCGAAGATACGCATGTGCTTCACACTCGGCTTCGACTTGTACACGATCTCGAACGGAGTCTTGGCCTCGATCTTGGGTGACGGCAGGCGATTCTTGACGTAAATGGCAGTCATCGCCGCCTCAGCCCAGAAACACTTGTCCAGCTTCGCGTGGTGCAGCATGCTGCGACCGATCGTGACGATGGTACGGATCGCGCGCTCTGCCGTGCCGTTTGTCTGGTGAGCGTACGGAACAGTGGTTTGCTGCTCAATACCTTGGTCTTCGAAGAACGCCTTGAGCGAGTTGGTCGCGAACTCACGGGCTCCGTCGTGACGCACAAACTTGATTTGTTTGCCGAACTGCGTCTGCACCTTGCTGATGAAGCTCTTGATGCAGTCCTCGCTCTCCGACTTGGCACTCAGGCAGAAACCCTTCATGCATCCGCTGGCCTCGTCCACGATCAGGAGCAGATACTTGCTGCCACCCAGCGAGTCTTCTTCCATCGGGCCACAGATGTCAAAGTGAATCAGCTCGAACACGTCGTAGTGGCGCTTGTCGCGGTTGCTTGGGAACGGCTTCTGGACCATTTTGCCTTGCTGACACCCGCGACACATGCTCGGTCCCGTCGACTTCGTCGGCATCTTGGCGTCCTTGATCATGCCGTTGTTCACCATCTTGCGCAGCACGTCGATGGGAGCATGACCCAAACGCGCATGAAGGTCAACTTGTCCCGAAGTTGTCGCCGCGTTTGCCATCCGCAGTGGCGTCCGAAGCCAGTACAGACCGTCGACAAGATCCGCCGTTGCCACGACCTTGTTCGATCCTTTGCGCGCAATGAGCATGCTGGCGCCGTCGAACACCACTTGAAACGCTCCACTCTTGTTAATCTGCGGCACCGACAGCAGATTCTTGTTCATACTCGGCACGTACAGCGCGTTCTGGATCTCGATCTCGCGCTCGTCGCCGTTGGGCAGGACCACCCGTTCCATGATAGTCCCCACACCCTTGATTGCAGCCTTGTTGCCGTCAGCCACCGACAGTTCGCCCTCGTCCCGTTCATCGATTTCAGCGAACTTGGCCTTGTTGTTGCAGATGTGGTGCGTCGCTCCACTGTCGATCGCCCACATGCCGGACATACCCTTGCCCGTCGATATTCCACACTCTAACGAAACCGCAAACGCCACTCGGTCGTAGTCGTCCACGTCGTTCCTCCAGTTGATGTTGTTGGCCCCGCGTCCACGGTTGTAGCCACCGCCGCGTCGAGCTCCTCGATTCTCATCCTTCTGCTTGGTCCAGCACCGTTCAATCGTGTGCCCCAATTTCCCGCAGTACGCACACTGGCGAGACTCTCGCTCGGCACTGAACGCCTTCGCAGCGTCTTCAGTCTTCACCGTAGCCGTCTTCTCGCCCTGTCGCTTGATGTGCTCATTCGTCAGCACCTTCACAACGTCTTGCGACCGCAGCTCCGCGTTGCTCATCTCCAGGTTTAGCACGACATTCTCGTAGCTCTTGGGGAGACTGCGTAGCAAGCAGATCGCCACGTCTTCATCCTCCATCTTGGCGCCGATGCTGCTGAGCTTGGCGCTGATGTTGAGGACCTCGTTGCAGTGATGCAAGACATTGCCGCCTTCCTCCATCTCCATGCTGAAGAGCTGGCGCTTCAGGTAGATGCGTCCAGCCTTCTGCGACCCGCCGTAGAGCGTCTTCAATCGCGCCCACGCGACCCACGCTTCTTCACAGTCGTCAACCACGTGATGGTAGTCCGCATTCATGTGGAGTAACATCAGTCCAAACGCGATGTTGCTCGCCTTGACGTACTCATCCTTGATCCGCGAGTCCGCGAACGTTGGCGTTGTCTCCCGGTTCACGACATGCCACACCGACTTGGTCAGAAACACGCCACGCATGTAGCGGTTCCACGTCGCGTAGTTGTCGCCGTTGAACTTGTCGATGGAGACCTTGGTCGAGGCGTCTTGAGTAGAGGACATGGTGCTTGGGCTCATAACCTGTTAAAGGTCACAGATCTTGGAGGACGAAGCGGAGGGAGGCTTGAGGCTCTGGAGTCGACCGGAGCGAAGACACTTGACCACTTGGGGTTTGAAGGAGAATTGGAAAGTGATTGATTCGGTCCTTAGTTCGCAAAGTGCTTGCTACCTCTAAGCCTACTAGATATTCTACTGGATACACTCTACTGGATTCCTGAGTTGCTCCAGCCAATCACAGAGCGCCACGCATCTTGCCCATCTTGTACCCAGTATCCTGTCGCAAGTATCCAGCGTGGCGTAAACATCGATGACGCAAACATGTAGCGTAAACATACAGAATGATTGAGCAGGCGGTGAGTGTTGGTCATTGGCACAACCGGTACTCGTACCAGTATACCGGTACCCCACGAGTACCATAACTCAGGTACCGCAATAGCTATCTGCAGGGAACCAAGTCACACGGCATCTGCTTCAAGCCTGGTGACAGCGTGGACTTTCGTGGATACTCTGACGCAGACTGGGCCGGCGATCTCGCGGATCGCAAGTCGACTTCGGGCTACGTGTTCCTGCTAACAGGTGCTCCCATCAGTTGGGGAAGCAAGAAGCAGTCGAGCGTGTCGCTATCAACGAGTGAAGCGGAGTACATCGCGCTGAGCCTGGCCATCCAAGAAGGCAAGTGGGTGCACCGATTAGTGTGTGAAATGCTCACGGTTGCTGGAGAAGCGTGCCCGGAGCTCAAGATTTTCGAGGACAACCAGTCATGCATCAAGATGACGAAGAACCCCGTGAATCACGGTCGCGCCAAGCACATCGACATCAAGTACCACCACATCCGCGATGAAGTAAAACGCGGTGAAGTGACGGTGGAGTACTGCGAAACTGCGACGATGCTGGCGGATATCATGACAAAGGCGATGTCGGGGCCACGCCACAAGGAACTGACTCAGGCTCTCGGCGTGACAGAGTGTTCGCATTGAGGGGCGTATTGCGGTACCTGAGTTATGGTACTCGTGGGGTACCGGTATACTGGTACGAGTACCGGTTGTGCCAATGACCAACACTCACCGCCTGCTCAATCATTCTGTATGTTTACGCTACATGTTTGCGTCATCGATGTTTACGCCACGCTGGATACTTGCGACAGGATACTGGGTACAAGATGGGCAAGATGCGTGGCGCTCTGTGATTGGCTGGAGCAACTCAGGAATCCAGTAGAGTGTATCCAGTAGAATATCTAGTAGGCTTAGAGGTAGCAAGCACTTTGCGAACTAAGGACCGAATCAATCACTTTCCAATTCTCCTTCAAACCCCAAGTGGTCAAGTGTCTTCGCTCCGGTCGACTCCAGAGCCTCAAGCCTCCCTCCGCTTCGTCCTCCAAGATCTGTGACCTTTAACAGGAGCATGACCCAAACGCGCATGAAGGTCAACTTGTCCCGAAGTTGTCGCCGCGTTTGCCATCCGCAGTGGCGTCCGAAGCCAGTACAGACCGTCGACAACGGTCTGTACTGGCTTCGCCGTTGCCACGACCTTGTTCGATCCTTTGCGCGCGATGAGCATGCTGGCGCCGTCGAACACTGTTGTCAAGGAGACGCCTCGAGCAGCTGCGGTATACCGGTAGGGTACCGGTATGACCTTCACTCAGTGGCACTGCAATCACTCTGGCGATTACGGGACGAAGATTACTTTCCACTGATTACGCCATAAATGATTACGCTGCACGTGGGTACAAGATTGTGGGTACGAGATGGGCATCGACGCGGCGCTCTGCGATTGGCTGAAATAACTCAGGGTACCCAGCAGGAAATCCAGTAGGCTTAGAGGTAGCAAGGAGTTTGTGAACTAAGGACCTAAATCAATCACTTTGCATTTTGCCAACAACGACCCAAGCCTTTAGGTTATGAGCCCAAGCTCTACCTTCCCTGCCCAAGACCCCGACTACGCCTTCGCCATGGACGCCACGCCGCCTTCCGCCTTCCGCATCAACAAGTTCGACGGAGCTAACTTCCACACGTGGAAGTTCAAGATGCAGATGGTGCTGGAAGAGCGCGAGCTGTGGGAAGTCACGTGCGGGGAGATCAAGCTGGAGAACTGCCAGACGGCGACCGATCAAGCGCTCTTCCGGAAGAAGTCGCGCAAGGCGCTGGCGATCATCTGTCTTGCGATGGAGGACTCGCAGCTGCCGCTGGTGCGGTCGGCCAAGGACGCGCATGATGCATGGTCAAGACTGGAAGGACACTTCGAGAAGAAGAGCCTGGCGAACAAGCTCTTCCTTCGTCGTCGATTCTTCACGCTCATGATGGAGGAAGGTGATGATGTGCTGCAACACATCAACAAGCTCAAGACTCTGGCGGAACAGCTCGACGCGGTCGGCGCTCCAGTCAGCGAGGACGACTTGGTGATCACGCTTCTCGGGAGCCTGAGCGAGTCGTACCAGTTCCTGATCACGGCGTTGGAATCAAGATCCGACACGCTGACGTGGGAGCTGGTGACGTCTCGGCTGCTACATGAAGACATGAAGCGCAAGGAGCAGGGTGGCGATGGAGATGGCGCCGCGCCTGGTCAGGCGTTCATGATGAGGGACAACAAGCGCAAGGGCCGACCGTCGAAGAAGAGCGGTGCGTGCCACAACTGCGGCAAGTATGGACACTGGATCGCGGAGTGCCCCTCGCGGATCCAGGACAACATGGAGCGGCAGCGCTCGCAGCGTGCCAACGTCGCGCATGAGGACGACTCTGGCGACTATCTCTTCTTCGTAGACGGCGATGGCGATATGGCCATGGCGGCGTTGGCGAATGGTGCATGGCTGGTCGACTCGGGTGCGACGCAACACATGGCGCACTCGAAGAAGTTCATGAGAAACTACAAGGCTTTCACTCCGGTCGACGTGCGTCTCGCAGACGACGGTGTGGTTCAGGCGATCGGCAGCGGCGACATCGTCATGGAAATGAAGACGCCTCGCGGCACCAAGAAGGGTGTGCTCACGAACGTGTGGCACATTCCCAAGCTAACGCGCAATCTCTTCTCGATCGGGCGTTTCACCAAGGACGTCGGATCGGTGACCTTCGACAGCGACGGATGCTTCATCGAGCTGAAGGGGATGAAGTGCACGATCGGCGCACGTGAGGGCAAGCTGTTCAAGCTGTGCATGACGCCCGTGCGCCTGAACGAAGCGAATTCGGCGATCCCGAACGGGAGCCAAGGGGACATCAAGTCGTACCTCTGGCACCTTCGACTCGGCCACATTGGTCACGCTGGACTCGACGCCATCGTCAAGAAGAAAATCGGCGTCGGCATTGACCTCGGGTCGGCGAGCAAGTGGGAGATGTGCGACGGATGTGCGCTCGGCAAGCAGACGCGAGTGCCGTTCCAGTCGACATCACCCAAGCGTGCCAAAGAACTGCTGGAGGTTGTGCACAGTGACGTGTGCGGGCCCATGAGCACCCCGACGTTCGGGGGTATGCGCTACTTCGTCACCTTTATTGACGACAAGTCGCGCTACTGCGTGGTGTACCTGGTGAGGAACAAATGGGAGGTGGTCGACAAGTTCGCGCACTTCGTGGCGTTTGCGGAGACGCAAACCGGCAAGCGCGTCAAGGAGCTTCGCAGTGACAACGGCGGTGAGTACAAGTCCGACAAGATGGCCAAGCTCTGCAGCAAGCGTGGCATCGTGCAGAAGTTCACGCCGCCATACACACCGCAGCTCAACGGAATCGCGGAGCGCATGAACCGGACGCTAGTGGAATGCGCTCGGTGCATGCTGGAGCACGCGAAGCTGTCCAAGGCATACTGGGGGAAGCAGTCGTGACGGCCATGTTCCTGCGCAACCGCTGTCCGACACGCGTCCTGGACAACGATAAGTCTCCCTACGAGCTGTGGACCGCCAAGAAGCCATTGCTGGCCAACCTCAAGGTGTTCGGTTGCCACGCATACGTGCATGTGGCGAAGGAGAAGCGGACCAAGCTGGATGCGCGGTCAGTGCGGTGCAGGTTCCTGGGGTACTCGGACCACGAGAAAGCGTATCGGTTCGAGGAGATCGAGAGTGGTCGCGTGCTGGTGAGCCGCGATGCACAGTTCATGGAAGATGTTTTCGACGGTGGAAGACGTGACTACAATCCAAAGGAGGCGCTGGTGAGCCTTCAAGATACGGAAGAATACACCACGGATGAAGATGAACAGCCAATATCGAACGACGAAAATGAAGAGGCTGCGCGGGATGATGATTTTGAGCCCGGCAGCAAGAGACACCCGCGGACGCAGTCGCTGGAGGAAGCGGTAGAGACCCCGAGTGCCAAGCGATACGCGTCAGAGAATCGACGCCAAGGACTGGATGAGATGTCTGCCATGGCTCGGGACAACGACAATAGCTTTGAGGCGGTGTACGTCGTGGATTCAGTGGGAGAAATGCCGACCACGTTCAAGTCGGCGATGGAATCCAGCGACGCACGCAAGTGGAAGGAGGCCTGCGACTCGGAGTACGACTCGCTGTGCAAGAACGACACATGGGACGTGGTGCCGCTGCCCAAGGGACGCAAGGCAATCGGCTGTCGATGGGTCTTCCGCGTAAAGGAGAACCAAGCCGGCGAGATCGAGCGATACAAGGCGCGCCTGGTGGCCAAGGGCTTCTCGCAGAAGCACGGCATCGACTACGATGAGACCTTCGCGCCCGTGGCCAAGTTCACGTCCATCCGGATCGTGCTAGCGATAGCTGCCAAGTACGGGCTCAAGCTGCACCAGATGGACGTCAAGACGGCCTTTCTCAATGGCGTCCTGGATGAAGACATCTACATGCAGCAGCCGGACGGATACGCAGACGAGGGACACCCGGATCATGTGTGCAAGCTCAAGCGCGCGCTGTACGGTCTCAAGCAGTCGCCGCGCATGTGGAACCACACCATCGACGACTTCATGCTCAAGCTGGACTTCGACAAGTGCGAGACCGACCACTGCGTCTACGTCAAGCGCAACGGTGACAGCATGGTGCTCGTGGTGCTATACGTAGACGACCTGGTGATTGCGAGCAGCGATGACGACATGCTCAAGGCGACCAAGAGCGCACTGAGCAAGCGGTTCGAGATGACGGATCTAGGCGAACTGAGCTACTTTCTCGGAATGGAGATCAAGCAAGACGTCAAGGCTGGCGAGGTGACCATGCGGCAGACCAAGTTTGCGCGGAGCATCCTGAGCAAATTCAGCATGGAGAACAGCAAGCCCGTGAAGACGCCGCAGGACCCTGGACTCAAGTTGACCAAAGCTATGTGCGACGGCGGGTGCAAGCATGACGACACCATGGCAGGCGTGCCTTACCGGAACGCTGTGGGCTGCCTCATGTATTTGATGGTGGGCACCCGACCGGATCTGGCTGCGGCAGTGGGCACGCTGAGTCAGTTTGTTAAAGGTCACAGATCTTGGAGGACGAAGCGGAGGGAGGCTTGAGGCTCGGAGTCGACCGGAGCGAAGACACTTGACCACTTGGGGTTTGATGGAGAATTGAAAAGTGATTGATTCGGTCCTTAGTTCGCAAAGTGCTTTCTACCTCTAAGCCTACTAGATATTCTACTGGATACACTCTACTGGATTCCTGAGTTGCTCCAGCCAATCACAGAGCGCCACGCATCTTGCCCATCTTGTACCCAGTATCCTGTCGCAAGTATCCAGCGTGGCGTAAACATCGATGACGCAAACATGTAGCGTAAACATACAGAATGATTGAGCAGGCGGTGAGCGTTGGTCATTGACACAACCGGTACTCGTACCAGTATACCGGTACCCCACGAGTACCATAACTCAGGTACCGCAATACGTCCCTTCAATGCGAACACTCTGTCACGCCGAGAGCCTGAGTCAGTTCCTTGTTAAAGGCTTGGGTCGTTGTTGGCAAAATGCAAAGTGATTGATTTAGGTCCTTAGTTCACAAACTCCTTGCTACCTCTAAGCCTACTGGATTTCCTGCTGGGTACCCTGAGTTATTTCAGCCAATCGCAGAGCCACGTCGATGCCCATCTCGTACCCACAATCTTGTACCCACGTGCAGCGTAATCATTTATGGCGTAATTAGTGGGAAGTAATCTTCGTCCCGTAATCGCCAGAGTGATTGCAGTGCCACTGAGTGAAGGTCATACCGGTACCCTACCGGTATACCGCAGCTGCTCGAGGCGTCTCCTTGACAACACACCCACTCGACTCGACAGCCTTTGGCGCTTCGATGCCGAGCTTGCTCCGGAGAAAATCGAACTGCGCCGCTGGAATGGGCTTGGTCATCAGGTCCGCCAGCATGTCTTGCGTCGGGCAATACTCGAGCACCACTTCTTCGTCCTCGACCTTCTCGCGCACGAAGTGGTAGCGAATGTCGATGTGCTTGGTGCGCTTGTGAAACTCGGGGTTCTTGGCCAGCGCGATGGATCCTTGGTTGTCTTCGTAGATCTTGATCGCCTTGCCCTCTGTGGCTTCGCCTATCTCGCACAGAAACGCCTTGAGCCACACCGCCTCCTGTGTTGCCTCCGATAGTGCCATGTACTCGGCTTCC